>RJWM01038626.1:0-16626 GCA_004363535.1 Dasyprocta punctata | reverse complement strand
TATAATATAGGCTATTGGTAGGGCATGGTCATGCACACCTGTAATCCAAACACTCAGGAGGCAGAGGCAGATATGCTGTGAGTTCAAGGCCAGTTTGGGTTACGTAGTGAACTCAAGGGCAGCCTGAACTACACAGCAAGAGCGATTCTCAAAAAGTAACATATATATGCTACTAATCTGTTCCGTGGATTAAAGTGGGCATGTGTTTCCATTCAGTAAGGCCCCAGTGTATTTTCATTTGGCTGAGGTTAGGTGGTAGGGAGAAAACAATAGGACAGGGAATCTCTTGTTGAGGAGACTACCAAAATGCAAAGAAGTTTCAGCAAGGAGTTTAAAATGGTAGGGATAATTTAGTATAGATGAATATAATAGTTTTATCCTAAGCTTTCTATTTACTCTGTGAGTAAATGAGTATGCTTTTATAAGTTCCAGTAGTCTTGCATGTGAACAGTAAGGAAGTGTTATTGGAGTTTTTCTTTGTGAAGAATGAATAAAAACAATGAAAAAACCCTGGACCACATCTGCCGACATGCATCTCAAGGAAGTCACTAAGTATCAGGCAGAGGCATTTATGTGTGCATTGTGTACAAACTGCCCGATGGAGGCCTTGCTGCACTTATGAGAGTTGAACTGATAAACATGCTGGTTCCTCCTCTGTAACTTTCAGATAAGGCAACTTATCTAGGATGGGATGGGGAAACCAGACTTTCTACTCTGACCGCATCTTTCTGGGAATCTTTGATCACAGCCCCGTGCACACCTTCCTCTTCACACTGGTCCTGGTCATCTTCACAGTGGCCTGTGGGGGGAAAACGGCCATGGTTCTGCTCATCTACCTGGATGCCCAGCTGCACACGCCCATGTACTTCCTCCTCAGCCAGCTCTCCCTCATGGACCTCATGCTCATCTGCACCACTGTCCCCAAGATGGCCGTCAACTTCCTGTGTGGCAGTAAGTCCATCTCTCTGGCAGGCTGTGCGACCCCGATCTTCTTCTATGTGTCCCTGCTTGGAGCTGAGTGTTTCCTTCTGGCTGCAATGCCCTATGACCACTATGCTGCCATTTGTCAGCCTTTAAGGTACCCAGTCCTCATGAGCCAGGAGCTCTGTGCGCTCCTGACTGCTGCTTGTTGGATGTTGGGCTCTCTGGATGGCATCATCACACTCAAAGCTGCCCTGTCATTCTCCTATTGCCATTCTCTGGAAATTCAGCACTTTTTCTGTCATGTGGCAACCCTGCTACCTCTCTCCTGCACAGACACATATACATCTGAAAGGCTATTGTTCATCTACTGCATGGTGATGCTCATCTTCCCTGTTGCAATCATCATCACTTCCTACTCCTGTGTGCTTTGAGCCGTCATCTACATGGGCTCTGCCACAAAGCCTTGGCCACCTGCTCCTCACACCTGTTAGTACTTGGGCTCTACTACTGGGCTGTCATGTTCATGTACATGAGACCAGCCTTCGTACACACCCTGGAGCAGGACCAGACAGTGTTAACCTTCTACACCATCCTCACGCCCATTCTGAACCTGCTCATCTACAGCCTGAGGAACAGGTATGTCTCCAGGGGACTTAGGAAGCTGCTGGGGAAAAGAAAGCTCCTGTGGCTTTGTAGAAATCCCATGAAAGTCTATTCTGGGCAACAAGGAGACTGGAGGTACCTGCCTTACCCTATCCAAGCTTGCTTTCCTTACTCCTGCTCTTGTTTTTTCAGACTTTAGAGTTCTTTAACACTATGTATATTATACACATTGCCCTTTAGCTGGTTTGAGCTGAGGCAGTAGGCAGGCATTGCACACCTCTCAAATGTCAGTTGTATCCTTGGTCTTTAGCCATGAGTGGTGGTTGATTCCAGGGTGCTTGCATTTCCAGCCAGTAACACATGTGAAGGTTCTTTGTCTCATATACGATAAGGGTCACAGTTGATCCAGTCTTTGAACACATGCGTCTCTGTTCATGGGTCAAATACCTGGTAGTGTGTGTCTTCAGTTTTCCTGATGTTTGAAACTTGTATGGGATATTCTTACCTTGATTCTTCTATACTTAATTCCCAAACATTTAGGAGTGGGGAGTTAGTGTGGGCACTTCTTTCAGTTAAGGTTCTATATAAAATAGCTCCTAGAGATTACTCTTTTTAACCTTTATGGAAAGCATAGATTTTTATTGAGTTTAGCTAAAACATCTCTTCCATTTGGCTTCACAGTCACTCTTGTTATTGTGTTTATTTTTATTTATCTTTTATTCTTACAGTATAGAATCTGCCTGAGAAATGAGAGAACTATCAGTGTCTGGAATTGATAACCTGATTTTTTAAAAATAAAATTTAAATAAAACATTTGTAATAAATTAACTTAAGAAATCTTTCCTCTCCCTCTCCCTCTGCCTCTTCCTGTCTTTTAGCTGCTAGAGATGGAATCCAGGGTCACACATATGGCTATACGATGGAGCTATACACTCAGTCCTTTTATTTTTATTTTGAGATAGGATTCAGCTGGCTTTAAACTTGAATTCCTCTTGCTTCTGCCTTCTGATATTACAGGAATGTGCCACCCCACCTGGTTAAAAATGTTTCTTCAGTATTTCTGGTTTCCAGATCTGTCCAAGTCTATTGTATTAATGTTTCACAAGGGGGCTATACTTTGATAAAACATTTATTTTTCCAATGCTATCATGCGATTATAATCTGTATATGTAAAGCTCCTGCTTCTTGAGAATTTAAAAGTCATTTTACCCCTTTCACAGCAATTGCCTTGATTTTTCTATCTTGTAATCCAACCTTCAATTTGATATTTTATTTTTTAAATTCATCTTCTTACTAAATGTACATTTCATGACTAAATGACATGACTATGGGTCACAATGGATTACATTCCTTAGGCAACTACAAAATATGTTGTGCCTAGTAGAATAGTTACCATATTTTTATTTTTAGTAAAATTCATGGATGAAAAATGCAATATTTTATGTTCATAATTCAGTAGTTTTGAATATATTCATATACTTGTGTGAACATTAACATGAATCTATTTGCAAACTGTTTAATTATTTTGAGAAGAAAACTCATAGTTATAAGCATTTATTACATATTCCCTCCTGCCCTTGTTCTTGGCAATTACTGCATTTTTCCCAGTTTCCAAGTTTATGTTCTTATGTCATATTAACAGTATGGAATAACAAGATTATTTTTGAAATACTGGTATATGCACGGAGTATATTTCTATTACTTTATCCCCAGTATGCCTCTCTTTTTCTTTGCCTTTCTCTGATCTCCGTCTGCATAGCAAATGGACCACTTCTGTTATTCTGTCTCTCTCTCTCTCTCTCTAGCTCTCTCTCTCTCTCGTTCTCCCTCTCTGTCTGTCTTTCTCTGTTTCTGCATTAGTTTACTTACATAAGAATAGATTGTCACTTAGCATGATGGACTCTGGTTACCATCAATTTTCCTGCAAGGATTTGAATCTGAAAGAGTAAATAGCCAGAAATGAACTGGATCTGGAAAACCAACAGCAGGACCCTGAGAGGAAACTCCTTGTCTTCCTGAGAAGGAAACACCCAACCTCCTTGTAAACTCCCCTCTTAACTAGTCTTACAACTTTTGATCCACACAGTCCCACTTTGAGACAAAACCCCAAGTTAAATTGTGTTGATCCTTGGGCTGGGATTTAGCTCAGCGGCTCAAGTGCTTACCTGGTAAGCACAAGGTCGTGAGTGCAATCCCTCATACAAAAAAAAAAAAAAAAAAATTCTGGTGACCCTGTTCCTAGTCAAACCTCAGATACATTGATTTGCACAGCTTTGCCCACCTTCCATGGGATTTGCTCACCATGATAGTTAATTGCAGAGCCATTTAAGTTCAAATCTTCATTACAGAACAAGGGTAGTGACTCACACTGGACTCTAAAGAAGCCCACTAAGTGACCACCACTGACCACACACCAAATCCTAGGAATGCAAAAGAAAAATTCTGTTCATTAAAATCAGGTTCAGAGTGTTCAGCAATCCTGGTACTCGACCCCTGCAGCCAAGAGAGAGGAAAGCCTGGCTACAGCTCCAACTGACAGCAGACCTCAGTATCATCCACGTGGTGCTGGTTTTAGGTGCATACAGAATGCATGAGATCTGAAGTTAAAAAGGCTTCCCCCCAATTTCAGAAGGCCTGGAAGGTCAGGCAGTGTGCCCCTGAGTGGACAGTGTATAAAGTCATGAGTGTAAAGCCAAACAGTTTACAAAAGCCTAAAACATGAATTATTAAAAAAAAAAAAAAGTGCATTCAGGGAGCAAAGCCAGGCTAAAAAAAGCCATGACATCTGTATCTACCAAAAGTGCCAAAGGAGTAAAACCACACAAGCCCTGTGGAGCTCACAATTTGCCCCAGATTGCTTCAGATGCTGGACTTGCAACTATAGGACTTAACATTTGCCCTGCTGAATTTTAGACTTGCTTTGGTCCCAGTCCTTTGTATTCCTCTGTTTATACCTTTTGGAATGGGAATGTCTATCTTGTGTCATCGCATGTTAAAAGTGTTTAAATTTGTTCTCTTTTCAGGGACTTGCAGCTAAGGTTTGCCTTACATCGCAGAGGAGACTTGAGACAAACTTTTCAGCAATGCTGAAACTGTTAGGACTTTAACAACTCCTGCAAATAGACTAAATGCCTTTGGTATAAAGGGATGTACATGAGTGTTGGGGTGCCAAGGACAAAATGCTATTTTTCTAATTTATATAATGTTGATAGACTTAATGCTGGTTCTTAAGGATTGTTAATCTGTGTTTTATATTGTTCAAGTCACAAACTGTTAAGAATAAACGTGTCTTATATCTAAAAACAAGTTTTAAAATGTGGATGCTTGCCAAGTTGACAAGGAATGGATTGTTATGTTTGATACATTATATCAACTTGAGAAGTTTAAAAGTTTAACTAAGAGACTCAGCAGGGAGCCATGATTCTTTCTTTGTAAATATCCTCATCCTGTACAAGAGGAGAACACAGAGATTTTGTGAGTGCAGCACAAGCCCTGGTGGCAGGTGTCCTCTGTACAATATAAAGGAGAAAAAAAAAAGGCTTGCTCTTGTCCCGTTTTGTTCTGGCTACTTTTCGTGGCTGCTGCCTTAAAGTGTTACCCCTGTGCCATGCCACCCTGCCTTGGAGCCAGTTGATTATGGACTAAAATCTCCACAAATAGTGAACTAAATAACCTTACTCCCTTCATTTTGGGTGATGGGTATTTTGTCCCAGGAAAAAAAAAAAAAAACTATAACAAAGACAACACTCATGCAAACCAAGGACCAGGAAATAGGCATTGGATAGGTAATGATGGAAGGAACATAAACATAGAACAGGTTGACAGTTTTCATACAGACCCATTAAGCAAGGGTTCTGGTTTAATGTCACAGGGTGTGAAGTTTAGAAACAGTGCTCCCAGTTTATTTTGGTGGTTGGCTCGAGCATGGATCGAAAGACAGCCCACTGGGAATGAGCTGGGATCGTCTGGTATTCCTTAGTTTACTGTTGGTGAGGCTATTCAGAGGCTCATGGAAATGGGAATGCTGGTGGATTAGCCAGGTAAAACCCACTGCATAGCAGTGAGGTGGTCCAGAAGACACACCTTCCATGAACGCCTTAAGAAACAAGTGGCACCAACATTCTTAAAGTGCTCCATGATTGCTCCTCTCTGTGTCCCAGACCTTATGCTGTGTACAAGAAATCCAGAGTCCTTGTTTCCATACAGATGTCATTTCCAGTATCACTTTTACACAAATAGGAATATATCTGGAAAGAATGTTTGTGAAGAAATCTGAGTCACGATGTGTATGCTCAGAGCTGTAGACCTGGGCAGTGTTGGTCATATTGAGACCAAAGAAACTCTAGAATCTTTAACCACTCCTTTGCAGCCTGCCTCTCTGTGCCTGAAGGATTTGTTTCTCAGTTTCTAGGAATGAATTTTCACTGCAGAGACTGCTTCAGCTGCAGAGCTGCCTTGCACGGGAAGCCTATTATGCCTGCTTAGGGTAGGGCTGTGGGTCAAGTCAAGAAAATTTGAGAGCATTGCTCAACTCCATGGCTTCTGTAGACAAAGCCAGAGCTGTTGAGGGCTTTAACTAACTCTGTTTACCAAATGTCAATGAGGAATCCACCTTGTGCCACTCACGAACCATACAAAGTTTCTAGAACAAACCAGAGGGCTATTATATTACTTTACTGTATTATTTTTGCAATACTGGCAGTGGAACCCAGGGCCTTTGCGTTGAGCTACACTCTTGGCCCTTTATTTTTATTTTTTTATTTTGAGACAGGATTTTGCTAAGTTGCTGAGATGCCCAGACTGAGCTGAAATGTGCGTTCCTCCTGCTTCAGTTTTCTTAGAGTGCTGGCATCACAGGTGTGAAGCACCATGTCCTCTTCCAACTTTAAAACAGTAAACAGTAGAGAACTGAGATGATACAGGAAAGCAAATGAACAATCTGGTGTGAAATGTCATGACTTTAAGAGATGGAAGATTAACACCTGAAACCGGAATAAGTCTTTTCATGCTGTGAAAAAAATATGAGAAGTTGTCGTTTGAAAGCTGAACACAAAAGCTGAAGGGGTTCTTTAGGATCATCTCATCTCTTACACTGGAGGGCAGAAAAAACAGAGTCAAAACCGAGGACTTAGAGTAAATTACATTGTTCCCTGAAAAGATAAAGTAGCAGTGAGAGGAGGTCTACCACACTAAGTCACTGGCTGAGGAGGAAGGCAGCATTCATTCACGGGTGGGGCATATGGATTTCTTTCTCTTTGGTTTCCTGTATTCCTCTGAGGGACTGAAATGGCCCAGCCCTCCTTAATGGAATCTAGCAGCTCCTTCCAATCAGAACTCTGCAAAAGTTTCTAACCATATGCTGCTCCATGATAGACCACATCACAATCCTGGATATTAGGCTCTCAATTTGCTTGTGTTAGTCAGAGTACAACCCAGTGTTCAAAGTATAAGTGAGCCCCATGAGGGAGAAAGGAAACTGTACCCAAAAGAGCGCTCATGCATTCAG
This sequence comes from Dasyprocta punctata, assembly GCA_004363535.1. NCBI lineage: Eukaryota > Metazoa > Chordata > Mammalia > Rodentia > Dasyproctidae > Dasyprocta > Dasyprocta punctata. The sequence continues at coordinate 9,593 of RJWM01038626.1, read as the reverse complement.
AGCATGTGCTGGCAATAGCTGGCAGGGGACATGTTGAATTAGATCATGAGAAAATCATCAGCAAACAGTGGTGCTCATATTCATCAAAATTCTCAATTAAGTTTGCATTCTTATTGTTAATTGTAACATGATCAAATCTAGTTAAAATATGTGGACACATTTTTAGAAGTTTACTTTATACTTGAAATGTCTTTTTGCTGCACATAAAAATAGTTTTTATTGTAACAAATATTACTCTGAAAATGCTTCATCCCACATACCTTACACACTAGAAAACACTCATGGCCAATTTCCAGAAGATCTTACCCCACATATAACTGTTAAAATTTGCTAACTTCTCATTGCATTAATAATTCACCAAGCAATTCAATTTTATTAACTAAATTAATCGAATTTTATAACAGAACAGTGAATTTAGTGAGTTTTGTGTCAATCATAATGTAGACTGATTGAATCAAGGAAGAATTTTGCAAAGATTGTGTATTTTTAATACAATTTAACTTCTTAAAACAAAATGTAGAACAAATACTCCAGTAATTTGACATGTGGCAACATGCTGTATATGTTTTCAGCTATGTCTCATTGTATGTGACTCAAAACTGAAACCATCAGAAAAAATAACAGCAACACTTACTTGTGGTCTAGAGAAGTTTAAGAGTTTATGTTGAAGTTGAAATATTTATGATATTCAACAATAGTAGTTTTATACCTTTAATAATATTACATATGATAGAAAGAAGAGATTAATTTTCAAATAAAACTATGTAAAATCTACAAATCATTTGTAAAACATGATTGATACTAACAAATTTAGTTAGTTTTTAATGTATCTATTAATGTTTTTAATTTTAACATTAATGACTTTAGTGTTTTCAAATAACATTAATGAGTTTCAAAATGGATACTCATTTTCTTCAAATTAAAGTCAAACAGTAATGAAAAAAGAAGAATCAGTTTTGTAAATGTATAGTGTCAATATTGCAAGTGGTTTTTGGTTACTCAATTGAATCAAAGAATACTTTTAAATATTGTGGACATATGTGTAATATTTTTCAACAGCAAATTTTAATAAATTTAAATAAAGATTATGTATTTAACATAAAAATTTACTGATAATTGATATAAGCTAGAAATGTAAAATAAATGGCTTGCTTGTGAAGACTTCATAATGTAATATAGTTCTTCGCCAATTTTGATATCTTTTATCCATTGAAACAATGATTTGGATATATTAGATTTAATCAATGTATTATTGACTAATTAATATACATGGTATAGTATATATAGTTTATATTATTTATAGTATATACAATTAGTATAACATAATACCATATGTAAATAAGTTTATATTTCAATTTATTTTTAAATGGTAATCACTGGAATGTTTTAAAATTACCTATTTTTTTGCATTATATCTATCATCATACAGTTTAGAGAAATTGAAACTACCCTGTTACACCACAGAAAATACAAATCAATCACTAAATTATTGAAAATATGCTGCTTGCCTTTGGTAAATAAAAATTGGTCAGTGTATTAGACTCCTTGTGAAAAACTGTTTCTTCATATGAGAGAAGATGAGCCTTGTCAAATTCAGAGCTTTATCATAAAAATAAAAGTTTAAAGTTACAGGCTATGCTATTCAAGTAGAGTTCATTTCATATTTCCAAAATAAGGGAAAGATTATTGCATCTTAATCACTAGCCAGAAGAAGGAAAGCAAAAGAAACTGCAATTTGGACCACAGTTTTGTTAGAATCTTGCATACTACAAGACACTATTATCATTGAGATTGGTGTCATGTGACATTTATTGCATGCCTACAATCAAGTGATTAAAATTCCAAAGTAAAAACATGTCATCACAATGAAACCTTTCTGCCTTTCATAAAACAAATCTTTCCATGATATGGGTCTGTTATAGTGTGGTCCTATGTCCCCCCAAAACCTCATATAATTGTGGCATGGACAGGGCTGAGGCTGGCTTTGCGACTGGTTTTTTCTGGCACTGAGGTGGGTAATGTGAGTGCTGCACCTGCCCAGGGGTGGAGCAGATATACAGTATAAGGGAGGCGGGTCTTTCTCTCTTTTTCTCTTTTGCTAGTTCACCTTGCTGTTTGGTGGCTGCCATGAATGGCTCCCCAGCCACGCCACACTGTCTTGGAGCCAACTAAGTATGGGCTGAAACCCCTAAGAAACTGTAAGAATTAAACTTTTGGTTTCCTAAGTTTGGGTGTCAGGTATTCTGTCTCAGCAATGAGTCAAAAGTAACTAAGACAGGGTCTCTGTAGACCCAGGAACTTTGAAAATGAGAGTCAGTGAATAAACAGGCACAGCTACTTATTATGAGAGAGAGGTTTTTTGTTTGTTTGTTTGTTTGCTTCATACCCTCCAAGGCCCAATGTTAGACTCAGCAGCAATGCCTAGGAAGTTGAATACATGAGATGGATCAGGAGCGGGAGCAGAAGGTTCATGCAGACCACTCACACCTCTGTGCAGCCACTAATTTTTCCAGGGATGCCTCATCTTCCCTCACAAGGACGGTCCTTACAACAGGCCAACGTCAACATCCCTGAGTGTGGTTCACTGATGAGAGAGGTCAGTACAGGAAAGTAAGGCGAACATGATGGCAGCTGGAGTGTAAATCCTGCAGGGCTGACTGCAACCTCACTGGCGAGGAAAAGCCTCCTAAACCATATCACGTTCAAAACATCCATGTGGTCCTTCACTGTGTGGAAAGATAATACCTCCAGGTTAGACGTCAGGGCCTCTAGTCAGGTGGAAAAATACTTGAACAGCTGGAAGGGTGAAAAATTAGTAAGACTGGAATCAGAGAGGTTTAGAGTGGATATAAGTTGAAGTATCGAGGCCAGGGGAGAGGAAGTGTAAAAGTATTTCCCATCTCACTAACACACTCCCATGAAAGAGGTACTAAGTGTCGCAGACAAAACGACGTTGCCTGTCGGTTTCCAGTACTCTGTCATCAGCCTTGGCTGCAACAACACGATGAGCACAGAAATAAAGTGGCCTTGGGAAAAGACGAGGGCGAGGGGTGAACACAGCAGCACGCACTCATACTCGCCAAAGTTGGTGTTTGAATTCCCGAATTTCGACTGTTTCTGTAGTTCAGTCACAGGCTAGATTCCCCACGTGCCTAAGACATCAGCAGTAGCAGCCATATCCCCTCCTGAGTGCCATCCTTCATGGTCATTTCTCCAAAAAACTTCTTACTCTAGCATCCCCAGGAGGCGAAACCTCCCACAAAAGCTTAGGTACCCCCATCTCTTTAGAGCACCACCTTACGGGGCTGTATGTAGAAGGCAATATGCGAGGCATGGACACATGGACACTTGTACACAACCTACACTGGGTGGCACTAGTGAGACTGCATAGGACCATTTCACTAGGAGGGCTCCTGGGGGAGAAGTAGGAAGTCTTCCCTCCTGGTTGCGCTGCTCTGGTTTGCAGGTGCCTGGCTCCCTTGCTTGCCCAGAGTTCACTGTCTCAGAACAGGGAAGGAAACAGAGACAAGGAAACAATGCTGCCTTACGTATGAGACGAGTCGCTACTTGCCTGAGAGAGGCTGAAGGTCAGGTACCCTGAAATAAAGACAACTGTGACTAATCAGTGGTTAAAAGAAGAAAGCCATCGGTAGGGTAAAAGATTAAATACCTGTACAGACATTCCTGAAAAGGAAATAAAAATATCATCTACATAGATGAAAAGTTAGCAGCAGTAATCAGGGAATTAAAAATGAAAAAAGGTAATAATGCAATTAAACTTAAAAAAACACATGAATACTATAATATCATGTGTTTTCCAAGAATCAGATATATCTCATAATTGATAGTGTATGCAAACTGCTTTAGAATAAAACAGACATCATGTAAAAATGAGTGCTTTAATAGACTGATTGTAACATTTAACTTTTAATTACACACATTTATAAATTTCATGTATCTTTGGGAAACATGTATAGGATTTTCATGAGATCATTATTTATAACAATTCCAATCAGGAGGAGACAAGCCTGTACATTAGTGTGGAGTCACAGGGCTGCTGAGGGGAAAGTAGTCCTTATAAATGCACAATAAGCAGACACAGTGTTGATGCTTCTGGGATCCGTTCAAAGCTCTGCTGTAGCTGTACACAGCCCTGGAAGCCAGGGCTCAGCGGTTTCTGTGAAATGTGACCACACCAAGGAAAATATTGGTCTCCAGGGTAGGTTCTCCTCTTGCCCCTTTAACAAAAAGGAAAATTGGTAGATTAACTCAGATTATGAAATCGGGGGAGACGATATATCTGGGAAGCAGATCGTTAAGTGTGGGTGGTAGAAGAGTTAAATCCTTCAGTTTCCAGTTGTACTTCTGTGGATTCTGGCTCCCAGTGATACGGAGGCTGTTGAGGGCATTTTCCGTCAGTAGATGTGCTTCCTGAGCATACAGGAGGTAGCAGTGATTTGAGAGCAAGATGTACAGAGAGAAGTGCAGGTGACTGAACCCTTCCCCATGCACACGGACCCCTCTGCTGCCCCAGACACCTGGGAAAGCATCACAAAACAGGGTTGCAAAGTTAGGAGTTTCCCTCGTTGTATTCCACTATGAGAAGACTACAGAGTTCTGGAACCAAAAACTGAATCATTCAACTAATGTTTGAAATCACTGTAGCAAAACAAACAAGATTTTGAGTTTTAGTTTTCATGGAGAAAGGTCCCTGCTGTGCGCCCCTCCCTGTGGCCCTGGCGCCCTCCCAGCCACGCTCAGTGCAGCTCCTGTAGAGCCAGCTCGCCTGGGGTTCAGGAGGAAAGCCATGGGGAGGGGCTGCTCCTCTGCTGGAAGCTCCCTCCCAACTGAGGGCTGGATGGAAACACGGTGTTTGCACAGGAACCTTCAGCCAGGCAGTGAGCACTAAGTGTATTTGTGTTTCAGGGATCCCATCTGAGTGAGGGGCTAAGGAGAAGCAAAGAGGAATTTGAAGGAGGGGATGAAAGAGGAGGATGGAGGCACACCACGTCTTAAACTCACCTGCCATTTCTTAGCACTCTGATGTCTGTCTCACATAGAAAGCAAAGAATCAGCAATGTTACAACTATCAGAGGTGAAAATCATCTCAAAATAAAATGCCTCCAACTCTCATGCCTTTCTTGTACTAATTGATACAACTGAAAATTATTGGCAGTAAATTACTATTTGGTATCATTAAATCCTGGTGTATGAAATATTATGACATAAAGGAATGCTAGTGTGGCCCCTGGGATACAAGAGGCGCTATGGGCCGCGTTGAGGGCAGACACACGGGTTTGAGGAGCTAGAGCCCCTCCCCTTACCGGGTTTGAGGAGGCAGGCCCTCCCCGTCTGCGTGTCGCCCTCCGTGGGCCAGGCCCTCCCCCAGGACGCTCCCGTTTCCCCACCTCCCTTAGCTCCCGCCCCTAGCCGCCACCCCTGATCCCCGCCCATACAGTATATAGGCTTCTGCATTTCCGCCATAAAACGGATCTGCGCCATCAGCCTGGTCTCCGCTTTATCAACGCGTCGGTCTTGCCTGCTGTGAGGCCCAACCGCCCCCATGCTAGAAACAGCAAGAGCTCACCAACTCTCTAGATTTGAGAACAAGGTTGGCACTCCAGCCCCTCTAAACCACCACAGGGTTTGTTTCTGTTACTATGTTAACCTGCACATATGTATATTTATATACACTCTAAACTTCTGAGGAAAGTATGAGCCCTGTTGCACAAATGGTCATCAATAAAGTTGGGAAACATTAGCTGAAGGAGACATTTGACTGCCTGGAAGCCTAGATATACAGAGACTTTGAATATTTTTTTCCTTTGGTGCAGTGGGAATGGAGGTGTTGACTAATAAGGACGGCGACACTAACCCATGCCAAACGCGTTCCTGTACTAAGTATGCGAGGGAGAGGCCTTAATTGGAAGAGTATTATTCAGAGACCCATTAAATCAGACCTCTGGGAATGTGGCTAAAAACTTTTAATGAGTCTGTTAATATGGAGTGTCTATGGAGCCTGGTTAAACAGCTTCCCTGATTAATTAGCAAGAGTTAAAACTGTACTTTGTCCTCTTGGAACTAGTCATTAATTGAAGCCTGAATATAGAAGAATTAAGGGAAATTGTCAGGGATCAATAAGAAACTTTTATTCACAAACTCAAAGGGTAACAGGAATGTGTGGTTTCTGTGGTGAGAGTTAGTGGAGAATGAGTCTTACAGCAGTAATGTTACTTTTCTCTGAAACACTCCAAACTAATTAATTACTTCCAGCTTCTGCTTGGTATTCAGTAACCATGGGTTCCATGGGAAGCTTCTGACATTAAAGTGTGCCCTCTTCCTGCCCTACTATAAAGGCTTGATGACAAAATGGGATAATTCAGACTCACAGATGCAAAAGAAATTAGATTAGTTCTGTAGCTTTAAATAAAAACAAATTTTTACTTCAATATATTGTATCTGTATCATTAATTGTATTGAATGTATATGGGTCTATAGTTTACCAAAAATGCGTATATCCCAAAATTTTCTTAATACTACTTAGCAGTTTAGTATTTAGACATACGCAGTGTCATTTATAGTATTGTGAACTTGAAATTTTTCACAATGAATTTCAATGTGGTGGGTCTAGAGTAAGGCAGTGCATTTGTGAATCTACGTGAATTTCTGCACTGCATTTCATTATATAAATCAGACCATGAGTTTATGAATTACCATGATAGAGATGTGAGATTTTGTTCATGCAAACAGCACAACAATGCTAGGCAAAAATAATTCTCATAAACATGTCTACATATTGAAATGTTATAGCAATTTGCCCATAAATTATCATTATTGAAGTGAAGAATAAGTGTGTGATTTGGATCTTCATTTTTTGTGAGTATTCTGTTCATGGACTGAAAAGTGATTCCTAGTAAGGAGACAATATTGCTTTAAAGTTCTAAAAGGCATTCTTAGCATAATGATGTAAACAATATCATAATAGGAAGTTTTAATATAATTGGTATAGACGTGACATCAGCGAGATGGTACACTAACAAATTCTGTCTCTTATTTTTCTATAAAATGCCAAGTAGACTGTAACTAATGCTTGAAAATAGTCTTTGGTGGACGGAGCAGCTCAACTAAGAACGTGGAGCAATGCAAAGGGAGTAGAAAATGGTGAATACACAGATGGAAACAGACCCACCTGAGATGTCCAGAAAAATCCACAGAAAAGGAAATGTCAGAACTGTGATCTTCACTCACACATGGCGGTGACATTGTGGCTTCCAGCTGCTTGTTCTGCCGAAGACCTCAGCAAATGTAACCATGCAGTGATGAGCATCCTTTCCTGCATTAAACACCCTGTAGAGAGAGTCACTGTTGTGTCCTGCCCTCCAGAATGAGCCACTTACTGCCTTCCAGGAAGGGTGCACCACTTCTTAAGTCTCCACATGCACACAGAACCTTGCACCATGTTCATTCTGCACACACCCATCCAGCTTGAGAGGCCTCAGTAACAGCCCATTCAGGATCCCTCCTGGAAATCCAGGAGCTCATCTCCTTATCTCCAATGAAAACTCCCCTAGCCTCCTTTGGTTCACAACTTCATGCTTCAGTGTTAGAAAAACTTATTTTAAAGGGAAAAAATAAAACAAAATTTCAAAACAAGATAATTACACTGTAACAATGGTTGATAAATTGTGCATTGTTTTCTTTAAATTAGTTACTGAAAGTAGAAGATATCTGCATGTAATTGTCCAAACAATATTAGTGCAAATCTTCCTTTTCAATGAACTGAGTTAGTAGTATAAGTATATTCACTATCTTTATATATATTTTTTGCTTTTTTCAGCTTCTCACACTAGTGAGACAATATGATGCTTACACATATGAGTCTGATTTATTTCATTTATGAGTATGGTCTCTAATTACATCCATTTACCTATAAAAGTCTCAAGTTTATCTGTCTGTATGACTGATTAGTACTCCATTGTAGAAAAATGCCAAATCTTTTTATCCATTCTTCCATTGATGGGTATTTAGGTGTTTGCCAAGTTCTAGCTATTACCAGTTATGCTGCTGTGACGTGAGTTCACATATATCACTGTGATATGATGTTTTTAATTCTCCAGGAAGATACCAGAAGGGGAATGGGACCTCCAAATCCTAGTTTTTGTAGAATTATCACAGTGATTTCCAGCATGTTTGCACCAGTAGGCAATCCCATGAACAGTGGGGAAGGCTTCCTGTTTCCCCACAGCCCCTTTAGCATTTGTAATTTGTTGATTTCTTGATAATAACCTTTCTTTGTGGTGAGATGGAATCTCAGAGTTGTTTTCGTTTGTATCTCTTGAGTGACCAATAATGTTGAACATTTTTGCCTATATTTATTTGCTGTTTGTACTTCTTTCTCTGAGAAGTGTGTATTCATCTCAGATTCTCGCTTTTGGATTGGGTCTTTAAATTTGGGAGGTCTCATTTTTTTTTAATTCTTTGTATGTTCTTGATTGTAATCCTTTGTCTGAGAAACAACTGGCAAACTTTTTCTCCCACATTGTGTGTTGTCTCTTCATTCTGTTGGTGGTTTCTCTTGCTGTGCAAAAGCTTTTTAATTGTTGTTGATTTTTAACAGTTGTTGATTCTTTATGACAGTTCCTGTGTAATCAAGGTTTTATTCATAAAGTCTTTGCCTACACCAATATTTTCAAGAGTTTTACCTACTTTACCTTCCAATAGATTTAACATTTCTTTTTTAATATTTAGAACTTTGATCCATTCTGTATTTATTTTACTGTATAGTGAAAGATATGGGTCCAATTTTAATGTTTGGCATGTGCAGTGCTGAGCCAATTATTCTAGCACCATTTATTAAAGAGGCTATCTTTTCCCCTGTGAATGTGTTGGGCACCTTTGGATCTAAAGTGGCTTAGTATGCCTGGAGTTGTTTCTCCATCTTCTAATCTATTCCACTGAATTTTGGATTTTTTTTTTGGCCAGTACCACACTGTTTTTATCACAGTAACTTTATAGTATAATTTCAAGTCAGGGATTGTGATGCTCCCTGTCTTGACTTTGTTGCCCAGAATTGCCTTTGCTACTCTAGGTCTTTTCAGGTTCCAAATGAATTTTAGGATTGTTTTCCCTAATTCTGTGATACAGGCCATTGTAATTTTGAATAGAATTGAATTAAGTCTATATAACAGTTTGGAAGTATGGTCATTTTCATTATATTAGTTTTTCCTACCCAAGAGCAAGGAAAGTCTTTCCGTTTCTAATATCCTCTTGAATCTTTTTCAGAGTACTGTGGTTTTTAATGTAGAGGTCTTTTATATCCTTCATTAGGTTGATTCTAGGTATTTCAGGGTTTTCTTGGATGTTATTGTGAAAGTGCTGTTTCCCTTATTTCTCTCTTAGTGAGCTTGTTATTTGTGTACAGGAATGCCATTGAATTTTCAGTGTTGAGTTTATGCGAAACTATGCTACTGAATGTGCTTATTAAATTTACTAGTTTATTAGTGTAGTTTTTGGGGTCTTCTATGTAGAGTATCATTATTTGTCATCTGCATCTTTTTACTTTCCTATCTTTGTTCATTTTGCTTCTTTTTCTT
>RJWM01038625.1:0-16627 GCA_004363535.1 Dasyprocta punctata | reverse complement strand
AGAGAGACTGTGAAGCAGAAGAAAGGGAGAGATGGAGGGAGGGAGAGAAGACAGGGGTTAAAAAGAGATAACAGCGTACTCATCACAGACTACATAGTAAGTATTGATTTAAGAGTATTAGTACTTATTATTATATATTATATTTTTTTCTCTAGGAATTGGCTTCAGCATTCAGAAGTTTTGGAAAAATGGAATTATTGATAAAAAGAAGTTAAAATTTTTCCTTTAAATCAGTTCTCTCTCTGTATTCTGCATGTGTACTATATTCCTAAGAGTTCAAGAAGCATACTTATATACTCCAGTGAACACAAAATTAACTACAGAGAACAGAAAATGGCTTATTTATCCCCAAGCAAGTGCAGATTGAAATAGAACATAAGGATGGGAAAAGAGAGTCTATTTTGTTTTATCGATCCTAGTCTTTGTTTTTATTCTTTTTCTTAAACATTTCCTCTGTCCTTGTCCTTTGAGTACCAAGGAGTTGGGCTGTATCTCTTGACATCTACCTTCTACTCAACTCCTGTCCCTCTACCCCTTTCCTGCCTCTCCTCCTGCCTTTCCCCTTTCCTCTCCTCTCTCTTTATTTACTATATTACTTTCTTTTTCTTTAGTAGTTTTCAAAAAGCACAATAGGACACCTGGCATGAAATTTAATATGGAACTTCCGTGCTTGATCTGTAAAGCAAGGAATAATAACAAACAATAAAATGAGAATGAATCACATTGTAATATGTAAATGATCATGGTGAGACAGAAATTATTGAGGGACACATAAGTGGAGGAGTCTTCATTGTTGCTCACAACAGTTGTTTAAAAGGTGAGTAATGCAGCCAACTTCAAGGTTCATAGAGAACCTTTACAGGAGTTGAGTTACTAACTCAGTGGGAAGGGTAGATCAAAGGTGAACTTTATACTTCCATTTGAGCATGATTATACGTGGTTTGGCCTAGAAAACTCACAGATAGATTTATATACAAAGTTTGCATGTACATTAAGTCAGTTCCTGCAAACTTGTCGGTAGTGGAAAGTTACAGATTCCAGAAATAGATGGAGCAGGAGTTCTAGTGTATGCTATTGTGAATTTCATATTTTGAATGCATGTTTGCATGTATACTTTAGTGATATTTTGGTCATGAACTATGTGACAGATGTCATTTCCAAAAAGAAACTTACCCACATTTGCATTTGAACTGTAAGCACACTAGTTCTGGCTGCTGATAACACTATGGATTTGGTCTAGTAATTTAAGAATTTCTAGAACATAGGAAACTTTCAAAGTAGTTAGTTGTAGAAAAGATAATTAAGAATGGTTAGCTTATAGCTTAAGTAATGTTTGCTGTTAATATGATGGTTTGAAAATACTGTGGTCCTAGCATAAATGTGTAATTTTTACTTTAATAAATAATAATGCTCTTGTGCACTCAGTGAAACTTTCTTAGGTTAAAAGATTGCTCAATTCAGATACACACACTAGACCTGTAATTACGACACTGAGTCCAGGAATTGCTCTGAGCTTACTCCCCTATTTTGGCAGCTTCAGGCAAAAAGAAGAAAACTCAACTTTAGTTACGCATGGGGAATCCAGTATTTTTCCAATCACTAGCATTTTCCTAGGAATGAATCTAAACCTAGTTTTCAGGACAGAAAGCTTCTACACTATTCATTATTCCGCTGTTCTGCTTCTAAAATCAGATGTACTATTTCACTTTCAGCTGTGAAGTTTTTCCAGTGTCTGAGCTTATTACCATGCAGCAGTTTAAGCAGATTCTCATTTTCTTGCATTCTGTACTTCTTCCTTCCTTTTAGTTCTTCTGCATGATTTCCCTGTCCTCACTGTCTGTCTGCTTTGTACTTCCTTGCTCGTCTTAGAGCAAGCTGGGCTCCTCACAGCATATTTATTCTCCTCGGGAGGCATTTAAATGGCTTCTTGCTTGCAGCCCACTGTACTCTAGGTCTACAAATGGAAATCACAGGAGGGTTTGGACATTTTCCATTGTCTTTAAAGATCTATGGGGCTGCACTGTGATGAATTAGCTTCAGATTGTAAGAAACATCAGGACAAACACCTATGGTCTCCTTTTCTAACCCATGTTAGGTAATTTTTGAGATGGATTTATTTATTTTTTTATTCATCAGGTTTCTTTTTCTTCCTGATTTGTTTGTTTGCTTGTTTATTTATGGTTTTGTTTTGTTCAGTTTTGCCAAATAGGTTAAACCAACATTTTATTTTCTTGCTGCAAAGCAGCTTGCACACAAAAACAAAAACAAAAACAAAAACAAAACACCCTGAAGCCTGTATTGTTTTCTTGATTTCACACTAAAATAATTGAGTGAAACACATATAAAAATTGAACTATGATTCATTAAAATTTACTCGTGTCACATTTGTTTTAATTTTAAAGCAGAAACATTAAAGTATTCAGAAAACTCAGTTCTTGATATTTTTTTCTGTTTTTCTTCTTTCACATATTCGATAGAGTATTAATTGCTATATTTCCTTGAATGGTTTAATGCTATCAGCAGTATCACTTTCAATCTTAGAGATTGGTTGGAAGGAACACATTTGCTTGAGAAATTATCTCTCTTCCTTTAGTCCTAAGAGCTGACTAATTGAAGTGAATGAGTATTTCATACCAGCACTTCTAAGATGTGATTTTCAGCCTATCTGTATTTTTTTCTCATCGCACACTCTGTAAGGAAGTACCACAGCCCCTATTCTTCTCCACTGCAGCTTTTACAGTTTTTCAGATGGCCATAATCAAAATTCTGCTGCTTCCTTTCAGGTGGTATGTGCTTTACATGACATCTAGAGGCCAAAATTGATGCGAAGCGTAATTAATCTTTCCACGTGGCTATGCAGACCCTAAGTATAAAGGGGATAAGTATTACGCTGTCTGCATACTTAAACTTACACAATGTCTCAGCACCAATCTATATTCTGAGAAGTACACAGTTTGATTCTATCATCCTAGAATAAAAAAAAAACAATAGGAAAAGAAAACAGACATGTGGGGAAAGAAAAGAATCAATAGAACTCCTTTCTCTTAGTTTGCATTTCATATACAACCATGCTCACTGTTAATTTCCACACCATTTGTGGAATAATCTCACTAGTGTCCCTGACATTTACTTATGACAGTCAAAATCCTGCTAGTAATCAATAATGGAAATGTAAAGTGGCTGATTAAATTTTTCTTTCCTTTCATCGAAAATTTTAAGGGCAAAATTCATTTTACTGTCCCTTAAGTGTTCTCAAAACACAATACTGACACATGCATTAATCTGCAAATTCGCAGAAGGCACAGAAAATAATGTAGCTCGTATGAAGAATAGTGGATCCGGTCACTCCATGTGAAGCAGTTCCCTGCCTTGGCTCAGTAGCCTTGATGATAATATCAGAACCACACTTGTGATTAAGAAAATATTCAAAACTTTCTTTCTAAATATTTTGAAAATTATAAAATTTAAACACTAAAATTTTATAATTTATCACAAAATAGACAAAAATATTTTAAATGTCCATATATTGCTATTATATCTTCTTTTTATGGGTATTTCATACACACATAGATCCACACATTTGCATATACACCGTATTTTCCTTCTTTACATATATACAATGAATGCTCCTATAGTTGTCTTCCATGTATATTTCTTTTTACTTTTAATCATATTTGATCTAAAAGTACATTCTAATTTGTGTGTGTATGTGCACATGCATGTATACATTATGTATGGTTTTAATTTAAATAAATTGCAGCCTGCTGTAAAACTTGGTCAATTTTTTGCAGTTTGCAAAACCATCTTTTCCGACTGTCTATCCTCCTCTATGTATTCATGGCTTGCTGCATCTCAATGCTACTTTACTGTCTACGTCTGCCTCATTTTACAGACTCGATCCCAATCATGGCTATCCAGAAGACCATCAATTTTTATTATCGTAAAAATTCCAAGATGAGTACCTTTGCAAATGTCCCCACACTGATTTGTGCAAGTATTTTCTGGAACACGTACTCAGGCAAGAATTTCTGTGTCACAGGAAACACGCATATGTAATTTTCTAAGTATTACCAGATGGCTTTTCAGAATGGCTGCTGCTGCACACATAGCCTGCCAGCAAGGCATGAGACTTCTTGGCTACCCACATCCTTGGCAATAATTGGAATGATCCAGTTTACTGGTTTTCACCATTCTGATGAATATGAAATCATACCTTATTGTGGTTATAGTTTCTAACTATTTGATTAAACAGCTTTTCATATACTTGTCAGATACTTGGATTCTTTCTCTGTGAATTGCCTTTTAAAATTGTTTTTTTAATCAAGCCTCCTGTCTTTTGGTTGGTGAATTGCATTTCTATGTATGCTCTTGCTTAGTCCTTTATTGATTGTAGATGTTGCAAATATACTTTTTCCATCTTTCTTGTGAAGGTTAAATGATCTTTCAGTTTAATATGAAATTCATAAAATGTTAAATTTATAGGTTGTACTTTTTGAATATTTCTATCTTTGTTTCTATACACCTGAACACAAACATCTTCACGAGTAGTTTTTATTATAAGGTTTATATCTTGCCTTTTTATAGATAGGTCTTTCATTTGTATGGCATTTTTATTTGCTATATAAAATAGAGACCTAAAGTTCATTTTTTTCTGTATAATTATGCAATTTTTCCTCCAGTATCATTAAAATCTTCTGTCCTCTTCCATTGGTTTCTGGTGACATCTTGTTGTCTATCAGTACCAATCTATACCCTTATTTTTTACTTCCATTTATGTGTCTGTTATTCACAAATACTATACCTGGGCTTTGTGTGGTTTTATTTCATTGTAATTTATTGTAGCACATGATGTTTACATTCCTTGTGAGGAGTTAATACATGTGCATAACACATCTTAATTCTTCTTTTTTTTAATCTTCCCCTCCCTCCCCCCTCAGTCTCCTGATCCCCTTCCCATTTGAGAAAGACCTCCCTCTCTACTTCCTATTATCTCTCATTTATTTTGTTCTTTACATTTTGGATCGCTCATATTTCATTAAAGTTATGATCTTAAGGTGCATTCATTTTCCTACAAATGAATCAAGCTTATCATTCTTTAGGACAATATCATACTCCATTTTATGTGACTACCACATTTTTCAAGATTTAGCTATTATGAATTGTGCTGCTATGAAAACGAGTATGCATGTATCATTATAATATGACGTCTTTAACTCTTTTGCAAAGATACCTAGAAGGGTAATAATTGCTAGAATGCAATTCTAGCTTAACTTTTCTTTGAGGAATCTCCATACTGATGTCCACCATGATTGTACTAGTTGACATTTTCTTCAGCAATATAGAAGTGTTCTTTTTCCCCTTCAATCTCACCAGTTATTATTTGATTTCTTGATAATGGTTTTTCTTTCTGAGTTAAAATGAAATCTCAGTATTGTTTTAACTTGCATTTCTCTAATGGGCAGTGATGATGAGGATTTCTTCAGGTATTTATTGGCCTTTTGTACTTCTTCTAAGAGGTGTCTATTCATTTTACTTTCCCAATTTTTATTTATTTATTTTTATGAAGATGTATAACTATCCATTCTAACTGATTTAATGAGTCACAATTAATTAGATAACAAATTAACTTATGTATATGTAAATATCTGCATTCAATCTGAATATCAGTTCATTTAAATTTTTGAAAGTCTCACTTTCAATTTAATTGGAATACCATTGATATTCTAGATTTGGAGAGATATCCAAGTGTTCTCACATATAAGCATAAAATTTTTTTTCTTGTATTTAAAACTTCTGTAATGTATTATAATGAAATTTCAATTTTCTCTGGGAAATTCTTGTAGACGTTGTTTATTTTATTTATCAATTCATTCTTTCAGTCATAAGTAGGCTTTTTTTCTGAAATGCTTTGTCACTTTGTTAGTAATGATAACGGTATCTTATTTTCAGTTATATATTCTAGTTTACTATTACAAATAAGGGATCTACCAAAGATTTCATTATTATGTGCCTATTAAACTTGATGCATTTACTAAATATTTCTAATACTTTGTTGATTCTCTTGAGTTTTTAATGGCTCATAACATCATCTAGGACAAAATTCATTAACCCAAGGGGAACTCATCATCTGCCATTTCAGACGCACTGCTTGTCATTCTCTACTTTCTTAAATGGAGACTGTGAACTGACTTCTATGAATAGAAATTCTAGGTTTGTGCCATATAGCCATAATGGTTGTTCTGGATTTATTGATACTCTAAACTCTAAGGAGTTTATATTTCTCTGGGGCAATGTCAGGATTTGTTGAGGTTTAGGTCTAAAATATCTCCCAAAATCTGATATGCTCAGAGGTGGGACTTTTGCCTGATAACTAGGTCACAGAGGTTGTATACTCAGCGGTGCATTCATCTATCAATGAGTTAATAGCTGATTGTGCTCCTAGGAGATGGACCTGCTTGTAGGAAGCAGTTCACTAGGAATGTGCCCAGGAAGCTCCTCTGTTTTCTCACTTTGTTTCTCAACTGCCCTGGATAGGAAAGTTTTCCTTCACCAGGCCCTTCACCATGTCATTTTTGTCCTGGAGCCTGCCAGTCATGAACTGAACCCTCTGAAATGTATGTCAGTCTTAAATTATGGCAGTATTTGTTTCCAGTGATGGGAAAACTGGCAAATATATGGACTATCATTACAAATTTTAAAAATACAAAAATTTGTCTTATATTTATGCACCTAAAATATCTGTGAAAATTGCTTTAGCTAATAGCTAAAGGGGAGATAATGATATTTATAAATTATACACATTTTTCTCTTTAGTTATAAATAAATTCACAAGTATTTCACTATCTTTATTTTTCCAGGCTGAGATACTAAATACATACATAATCTAGACACAGAAGGTGAAGTGGTAGAGCTTAAAAAGAATATAGGGTGTATGAAAATATAGGGTGTAGACAATAAAGGAATGCATTTATTGTGTACTTCAAACGTGTACAATAAAAAATTCTCATAAAAGCCATGAACTTAAAATACTATGTTTTTCTTGGAGATAAAAACTGATGCAGAGTGGCAAGTCATGAAAAAAATTCAAAATCTGAATGATGACACCTGTACACAAGGGTTACAACAGGTATTTAAACATGTTAAGCATGTTAGAATGGTTATTATGGATTTGCACAGAACACTTATTTTCTATGTATTTGCTTTCTTATGTCATAGCTTATATAAAGGAAAATACGCAAGTAACAGGTGTGGACGATTTTTACAGCTGTTCGCACAATTAAGTAGATGAAGTTAGCAAACATATTCAGTATGTCCCTTTCTTCTATTTGTGTTTATTTTTCTTGCCATATTCCACTGGAAAGAATCCATATAAAATTGTTTCTAAACCTAATGGTAACATTCAAGTTTCACTATTATTTGAAACGTATGTTTCTTTCTTATGAATTCCACTAACAAGACATCTGGGATTTTTGATGTTTGGCTGCTTAAAATAATGCCTTCCCAAAGTGGCCCTGTCCTAGTTTGCAAGCCCCACTGCTCACCGTTCCAAGTCTTTCCCACATCTGGGAGTGCTGATGTCACAACCTGGGTGCTGTCTCCTTTGGTGCAGGTCAGAAAATCATACTATGCGTGTAGCATTTCTCCCTGCAAACCCACGCTGACTAGTGTAAAACCCTATGCTGATAATGCCTCACTGTTCTATCAATACAGTTTTGGACCTGTTTGAGAACTTGTCAGTTTTACGCTGACAGCATCACTATGTTAACCATAAATCTTTTCATTATCATTTTGGCATATGTGTTGCATCTTTATTGTCAATATTAGAGACAAATTTAGGATGAGGGGCTAATGAAGATAACTGTAGCAAAGACTGTCATCAGCTTAATAGAATTTCTTCCTACAATTTTTTTTGAGCTTCTATCATTAATGGGTGATAAAATAGTGTGAGGTCACAGGCAAGATCAAGGAGATGCTATTATCCTAGTTCTTTAAATGGAGAAACAAGGTCTAAGAATATGCATAATCCCTAGAATCTGGAAAGAGATAAGGGAATGCTCAACTAGCAGCTCCAGAAACGAATGCAGCCCAGGACACCTTGATGTAACCCAGGGAGACTCATATCAAATGCGTGAACACAGCTCCAGTAGAAATTTTGTTTTCTTTTAGGCCGTTAGATTTGCAGCAATCTGTAATGTCAACAATTCAATATGAATCTGAGCAATATAATATTGTTTTGATATTTTGCTTGTTTTATTTTAATGTTGAAGTTATATTTGTGAAACTAAATTTGTGAAAACTGATATTGTGGTTATTGTACTTTCTTGTATCATCATTGCACTGTTTTGTTTTTAAGGTAATGCTGCTTTTGCAAAATATTATATAAAATTTATTTTTGTTTTCAAATTATTATTTTAATGATACATAAGCATGTAAAATTATGCATGTTATGACCTAAATGTGATGATTCAATACATGTACATATAATTCTTAATGTACAAATTAGACTAAACATTTTTTAAACTTTAATCAGTTCTTTATGTTGAAAGTGTCAAAATCCTTTCTTCTATTTTCACGGAATGTATAGCACATCACTTTATATTCAGGCACCCTACTAGACACAGCAGAATATCTTGCTACCATCTAACTGAAGTTTACTAAATCTGACCGATCAACATTTCCACATCCTTCCACATATACCCTTCTGCCCCCTGTCCTGCTACTCACCCTTGTCACTAGCATCCACCATTCAATTCTCAATTTCTCTGAGATCAAGTATTTTAGGTTTCATCTATGAGTAAGAGCATGCATGACTTCTTTTTCTGTACCTGGCTTATGTCACTAACAAAACTATATCCTGTTCTATTTGTGTTGTCTCAAAGCACAAGATTTCATTCTCTTAATGGCCAGCTAGTATCCTACTGTGTATATATGCCACTTTTCCTTTATTCAGCCATTAGTGAATGGACACCTAGGGTGGTTCTAGTTTTTGGCTATGGTTAATATTGCTGAAATCAACAATCACAAATGTCTCTTTGAAATATTCATTTCGTTTTCTTGGGATATATACCCACTAGTGGGATTTATGGATCATATAGTAGTTCTAAATTTAAGTTATTTTTTTTCCTGAGGAAAGTGAATACTGTGTTGCATAATGGCTGGACTTACTTACATTTGCTCCAGTAGTGTAAGACAGTTCCTTTTTCATTTCATCCTTGTCCCCACTTGTTATCTTTTTGATGATTGTCATTTTTACTGGGGTGAGATGATATCTCATTGTGATTTTGATTTATGTCCCACTGATGATTAGTGATGTTGGAAATTATTTTCATATACCCCTCGTTACTTGAATGTCTTCTTTTTGAAAAATGTGTGTTTAAGTCTATTGCCCAATTTTATCTGAGCTGGCGTTTTGCAGATTTGGAGATCTTTATGTATTCGGAATATCACATCCTTTTCAAATGTAGAGCTGACAAGCACTTTCTCCCATTCTATAGATTTTTAATTCACTTGTGGATTATCTATCTATCTATCTATCTATCTATCTATCTATCTATTCTATCCCTATCTATCTGTATAGGTAGCTAGCTATTTATTTTAATTTGAGGGTATTACATTTGTGTAGTGTGTTTTGAGGGTCCAGTTCAAAAAATTCTTTCTACTTCAATGTTCTAAAGTGTTTCTTCTACTCTTCCTTCTGGTGTAGTTTCATAGTGTAGTTCCTACATCTAAGTCTGCAGTCTATTATGAGTTGATTTTTGAAACTGGTGAGAGACTAGTATTCAGTTTCTTTTCCCTGAAAATACAACTCTCCCAGCAATGTATATTGAAAAGACTGTCCTTTCTCCAATGCATGTTTTTAGTAATTTTGTCAAATATATTTTCTGTAGATGTGTGAGTTTACTTCTAAGCTTTCTATTCTATCTTACTGATTTATGTATCAATTTTTGTGCTCAAACCATTCTTCTTTTATTTTATAACAAAAAAGAAAGTATAGGGCATTAGAAAAAATCAGAAACACAAATGTTATGAATGCTATATTTTCAAAATAAAAATTAACAGTAAAAATGAAATCTAAAAGTGACCCTGTGAAAACTACTTTTCACTCAAAATTCTTTTTCTTTAACTATCTTAACGAATTTTTTGTATACATACATAGATTTTCTTTCGGTTTGTCATACAAGTGCAACAATATGATGGTTGCATATGTCTGAATTATTTAGTTCACTGATAAATATATTTTCAAGGCACATCCATTTAAGTGTGAAAGTGTCTAGTTTATCATTCTTTACAACTGAGCAGTATTCCATTATGAAGAAATACCACTTTTTTTTTGTCCATTCCTCAGTCGAGGTGCACTTAGATTGTTTCCAAGATCTGGCTATTATGAACTGTGTGGTTATAGGTGGACGTATATCACTGTGGTATGATGTTTTTAGTTCTTTTAGGAAGATACCCAGAAGGGAAATAGCTGGGTTAAATGGTACCTCCAATCCTAGATTTTTGAGGACTCTCCACACTGAATTCCACAGTGGTTGCACCAGCCTGCATTCCCAACAGTGGAGAAGTGTTCTTTCTTCTCCACAGTCTCTCCACCATTTGTTATTTGTTGACTTCTTAATACTAGCCATTCTTTCTGGGGTGAGGTAGAATCTCAGTGTTGTTTTCATTTGCATCTCTTCTTTTTCTTTTGTGGCACCAGGGATTGAACTCAGAACCTCACACCTGCCAGACAGGCGCTTAAGCCACTGAGCCAAACTCCTGGTCCTAGTTTTTTTGAGGCAGGGTCACACTACATAGCTCAGACCGGGCTTATACTCGCGTTATAGCCCCGAGCCAGCCTCAAACTCACAACGCTCCTCCTACCTCGGCCTTCCGAGTGCTGGGATTAAAGACGTGCATCACCATGCCCAGTTTCATTTGCACCTCTTTAATGACCAGTGCTGTTGAACATTTTTTCATGTATTCGTTTGCTGTTTGCACTTCTTCGTCTGAGAAGTGCGTGTTCATCTCAGATGCCCATTTTTGGATTGGGTCTTTAAATCTTGGAGGAACGATTTTTTTTAAGCTTTTTATATGTTCTTGATAGTAATCCTTTATGTGAGGGTCAGCTGACAAACATTTTCTCCCACACCATGAGTTGTCTTTTCACTCTGTTGGTGGTTTTTCTTGCTGCACAAAAGCTTTTCAATAGGATGAGATCCTATTTGTTGATTCTTTGTGATAGTTCCCATGCATTCTGACTTTTATTCATAAAGTTTTTGCCTACACCAATGTCTTCAAGAGTTTTACCTACTCTATCCTCCAGCAGATTTAACGTTTTTGTTTTAATGTTGAGATCTTTAATCCATTCAGAATTTATCTTAGTACATGGTGAAAGAAATGGGTCTAGTTTTAATCTTCAGCATGTGGAAAGCCAGTTTTTCCAGCACCATTTACTAAAGAAGCTATCTTTCCTCCAATTAATGTGTTTGGCACCTTTGTCAAAGATAAGGTAGCTTAGTGTGTCTGCAGTTGTTTCTACATCTTCTAATCTATTCCATTGATCTTCAGGTCTGTTTTTCTGTTTTGTTTTGTTTTGTTTTTGCCAGTACCACACTGTTTTTATCACAGTAGCTTTATAGTATAATTTCAGGTCCGGAGTTGTGATGTCCCCATCTTATCTTTGTTGCCCAAGAGTGCCTTTGCTATTTTAGGTCTCTTCTGCTTCCAGATGAATTTTAGGATTGTTTTCTCTAATTCTGTGAGGTATGCTATTGGAATTTTGATTGGGATTGCATTGAATCTGTATAACAGTTTTGGAAGTATGGCCATTTTCATTATATTGATTCTTCCTACCCAAGAGCACAGAATATCTATCCATTTTCTAATATCCTCTTCAATCTCCTTTTTCAGAGTACTATAGTTTTCAGTGTAGAGGTCTTTTATATCTTTCATTAGTTTGATTCCTAAGTATTCCATTTTTTTTGGATGCTATTGTAGAATGTATTGTTTCCCTTCTTTCTCTCTCAGTGAGATTGCTATTTGTGTACAAGAAGGCTATTGATTTTTGAGTATTGGCTTTGTAACCAGCTACATTACTAAATCCGCTTATTAAATCTAAAAGTCTTTTGGTGGAAGTTTTGAGATCTTCTTGGTAGAGTAAGATGTCATCCGCAAATAATGATAGTTTAACTTCTTCCTTTCCTAGCTTTATTCCTTTTGTTTCTTTCTCTTGTCTAATTGCTCTGGCTAAAGTTTCCAGGACTATGGTAAATAAGAGTGGAGACAGTGGATATCCTTGTCTTGTTCCTGATTTTTGAGTGAAAGCTTTCCGTTTTTGTCCACTTAGTATGATGTTGGCTGTTAGTTTGTCATAGATGGCTTTTATCAGATTGAGATAGAGACCATCTATTCCTATTGTCTGTAGAGCTTTATCATGAATAGGTGCTGGACTTCGTCAAAAACTTTTTCTGCATCTATTGAGATAATCACATGATTTTTATCCTTGGCTCTGTAAATATGATGTATTACACTCATTGATTTACATATGTTGAAGCATCCCTGCACCCCTGGGATGAATCCCACTTGATCATGATGTACAATCTTTTGACAATTTGCTGTAGTCTGTTTGCCAGTGTCCTATTGAGGATTTTTGTGTCAGTGTTCATTAGGGAGACTGGCCTGTAATTCTCTTTCTTAGTTGGGTCCTTCTCTGATTTTGGAATCAGAGTAATGCTTGCTGCCAGGAATGAATTTGGGAGTATTGCTTCCCTTTCAATTTCATTAAAGAATTTGAAAAGTAGTGGTGTTAAGTCTTCACTAAATTTCTTGTAGAATTCAGCAGTAAATTCATCAGGGCCTGGGTTTTTATTTGTTCATAGGTTTTTAATTACATGTTTAATTTCATTTATTAAAATTGGGTTGTTTAGAATTTCTATATCTTCTTGATTCAACTTTGGTAATTCAGGTGTATTGAGGAATCTGTCTATTTCTTCTGCATTTTTCATCTTATTAGAATACAAGTTTTCAAAAGTAGGTATAGATGATTCTCTGAATTTCTATAAGGTCTGTTGTGATTTCACCCTTTTCATTACTAATTGCATGGATTTTAATCCTTTCTTTCCTTTTTTTGATAAGGTTGGTAAAGGGTTTTTCAATTTTGTTTAATCTCTCAAAGAACAAACTTTTTGATTCATTGATTCCTTGTATTTTTTTTTAGTGTCCAGTGTGTTAATTTCTGCTCTGATCCTTATAATTTTTTCCCTTGTATGAGCTTTTGGTTTAGCCTGCTCTTCTTTTAGAAGTTTGAAGTTCAACATTAAGTTGTTTATATGATCTTGCTCTGTTTTCCTAATATGGGTATTTACTACTATAAATTTCTCTCTTAAGACTGCTTTCATTGTGTCCCACAAGTTCTGATATGTTGCATTGTTGCTGTCATTCAACTGTAAAAACTGTCTAATTTCTCCTTTAATTTCATCTGTGACCCATTGATTGTTCAGTAGAGTGCTATTTAATTTCCATGTGTGGATGAAGTTCTTGTGGTTACCTTTGGCATGGATTTCCAATTTCATTACACTGTGGTCTGATAGTATGCATGGGATAATTTCAATTCCTTTACATCTATGTAAGCATGTCTATGAGCCATGTAGAATGTCCCATGTGTAGCTGAAAAGAATGTGCATTCTGAAGTTGTAGGATGGAAGACTCTATAGACATCTATTAAGTCCATTTGCTCAAAAGTTTGATTTAGTTTTAATATTTCATTATTGATATTTTGTCTAGTTGATCTGTCTTTTTGTGACAGCAGGGTATTGAGGTCTCCCAATTCAATTGTATTAAGGCTCACTTGATTTTTCATGTCCATTAATAGTTGTTTTATACAACTGGGTGCACTAATATTTGTTGCATATATATTTATGATTGTTATCTCTTCCTCTTGGGTTGTTCCTTTGCCAAGATATAGTGGACTTCTTTGTCTCTCTTAATCAGTCTTGGCTTAAAATTGAACTTATCTACAAATAGAATAGCAACCCCTGGTTTTTCTGAATTCTTGTTGCATGGAGTATTGTTTTGCAGCCTTAGAGTTTCAGTCTGAGTTTCTTTTTTAATTAAATGTGTTTCTTGTATATAGCATATTGTTGGATTTTGATTCTTGATCCATTCTGGCAGTCTGTGTCTTTTGACTGGTGAATTGAGACCACTGACTTTAATGGTTAAAACTGATATGTATTGACTCATCCTTTTCATGCTGTTTTCCTATTTGACTTCCCTTTTTTTTTTTCCTTTTCCCTTCCCTCTAATTGTTTGCCTTTCCTGGTGAATTCCTTCTACTGGGGTTCATGGAGCTGTAGTCTTTATTATCTCTTTCTAAAATGTCCTTCAGAACATTTTGGAGTGCTGGTTTAGTGGTTGTGAATTTCCTCAGATGTTCTTTGTCACGTAAGTGTTTTATTTCTCCCTCTGTTTTGAAAGATAGTTTTGCAGGATACATCAATGTGGGTTGAAAGTTGTTTTCCTTTAGAACTTGAAGTATTTCACTCCAAGCTCCCCTTGACTTGAGAGTTTGTGCTGAGAAGTCAGCTGTGATTCTATTGTGCTTTCCTTTAAAGGTGATTTGTTTCTTTTCCCTAACAGCTTTTACAATTTCATTCTTGTGTGGAATTTCTGGAATCTTGAATATGATATGCCTGAAAGTAGATTTATTTTTATAATTGCTAATTGAAGTTCTATATGCCTGACTTATTTCTATGTGAAATTCTTTTTCTCTACCAGGAAAGTTTTCTGTCACAATATCTATGAGGATATTTTTAATGTCATTTGTGGTATCTCCTGCTTGTTCATTGACTCCAATTAATCTTAAGTTATTCTTCTTTGTCTCATCAAGCAGCTGCTGGATTGATTTCTCATGTTTCCTTGTTAGTTTTCAGAAATCTTTCTTTACCTGGTCACTAACTGCAAGCCTGTCTTCAATATCTGAGATCCTGTCCTCACATTGGCCTAATCTGCTTCGAATACTTTCAGTGGAATTTTTATTCTCCTGAATATCTGCTTGAATCTGCTTTACAGAATCCATTTGTTTCCTATGTTGTGCTTCCATAATTTTCTTAAGCTTGTTTATTTTTTTGTCTGTATCTGCTCTAACATCAGTAGGCATGGTGTGTATTTTGGTAATCTCTGTGGCTATTTGAGAGATTATTTCTGATTTTATTTTTTCCAGAGCCTCATTCAATTGCTTTGTTAACACTTCAGAGAGACCTGGTAGGGGGCCTTTGGATTTTCCAGGCTCATTGACCCCTGGGTTTGCCTTTGGTGAACTGGGTGTCTGAAGTTGTGTCCTGTTTAAGTGTCTTCTCATTTCTTTTCTGCTTTAGTTTAATTCCTAGAGTGATACTTGTTAGTTGCCTGTGGTGGGTTACTTTATTGGTGGTATTAAGGACATCCAGGTGATGATCACTTCTATGAGGTATCTTCCAGGTATAGCTGTTTCCTGAGCTCCCAGTTAATTGGAATATTCCACCTCCTCAGTTTGTTAGAGATGAGCAGCTATTGCTTGCCTAGCCCAGTCACTGGTTCTTTGGCACCATGCCTCAGCACTCTCCGTGACCTCCAATCAATCTCAGACCTGGACCATCAGGGCCAACGGCAATCCAGAACAATCATGTTAATCCTGACTGCAGTGGCACCCATAACACCAAACACAGACAAGAAAACAAGAGACTGAGCCAACCCCTGATTTGCAGTCCTCAATCATATAAACTGAATTTGTGACCATGCAACAGAATGCAAAACAATCATATACAATATATAAGTCCATAATATGTAAATTCAGTCCTCAAGGGTCAGGATCCAAAATGGATTTAAGAGAAGACAGAGAAGTGGGAAAAGGAAAAGAGACTGTAAGTAGGTTGGAGGACAAAGATGGGTCCCACCAATTTAGGGAAACTGATACAGAAGACTGAGGGAAAAGAGAACCAAAAGAGACAAAAAGTAGAAGGGAACAAAATCACACCCAGAAGGAAAGCAGAAACCACACTGACACAAATAACAATAATTAAAAAAAGAAAGAAAAATAAAAAACAAACAAAACAAAACAAGCAAGTAAAGAGAGGGAGAGAAAAAAAAAAAAAGAGTCCACTTCCCGGATTCTCTCTGAGTTCACTAGTAGCCAGCCTGTGGAAATAGTGACCCAAATCATAGCGGTATCCCTATAAGCCGGCAACAGCTCCACAATTTAGTAGTAGACAACCTTAGCAGGCCTGCCCTGAGAACAGACTCATTGGCCTCACTACAGTCCAAGAAATTTCCACGGGTCTGCACCCACCTAAGAGCTGTTGGAGGAAGCTGACAACAGTTTTAGCTCCAGGCTTATCCAGCCCAACTCCAAAATGACTCCCAGTCAATTGCTCTCTCCCACGGGAGGACCCAGACCTCTGCACTCACCACCCTCCAGCACAGTCCACTGTGCCTGCTGCTCTCCTCCACTGCCAAATCCCTCCTCAGAGGCCCCTGGAGTTGCCAGCTGCCACCGACACATCGACCATGTGCCCCCAGGCTCCAACAGCTCCCCTCACTCAGTGGATCTGGCTCTGGGCAAAGGCACTGCCAGCTACCGACTTCTTTGTTGAAGTTTTTCTTTTCACTCTCT
>RJWM01038624.1:0-16627 GCA_004363535.1 Dasyprocta punctata | reverse complement strand
GGTTTGTGTTTAGATGTCCCCCCAAGCCTCATGCAATCATGGGGAGCAGGCTATTCATTGGCAGGTGAATCTAGAGTTTGTGACTGATTTATGGTCCACTGCTAGGATTAAGGGTATAAATGCTACACCCACCAGAGGGCAGGTAGCCTGCACACAACAAAATGGGGAGAAAGGCACTTGTCTCTTCTCTCTCCCTTGTTGCCTTTGGTGTTTTCTGAATTGCTTTCCTCTGTGTAAACCATCCTGCCTTGGAATCATCTGATTATGGACTGAAACCTTAGTAAACTGTGAGCTAAATAAACCTTTCTTCCTTTAACTTTGGTTGCCAGGTGTTTTGTCTCAGCAACAAGAAAAGCAAGTAATACACTTAATGATGGAGATATGCTGTGAAAAACATACCGTTAGGTAATTTCATCATTGTACCAAAACCATAAAACATAAAGACATGAATTTAAATGATGAGAATGTCTTGTAAAATAATCTTATGGGATCACAGTAATACATGCACCCCATTGTTGACTGAAATGTCATTAAGTGACTGATGGCAGGAATCATCTTCCCTTAAACCTCTCTTCCTCTCTGTTCACCAAGGAAAAATTGAAAGGAGAAGCAGGAATCACTGGGCTATGCCATAATAAGTATCTAAGTCATTTGGGAGATGACAATGGAAAAAGAGAGTGAGACACATAAACATATTTCACATAATTCATGCTTTTGTGAGAATAAAACTTCATTTATTTTTAAGTGGCTATTGCCAATGGTCAAAATCATTAATATATTTAGTGTAGAGATTTTCACTTTGTTTTCCTTTTCTCAAATTCTGTTTGTTTGTTTGTTTGTTTTGTTTTGTTTTGTGTTTTTCAGTACTAGGAACTGAACTCAGATCCTTGTACTTGCCAGGTAGGGCTTGTGCTACTGAGCTTTATCCCTGGTCCCGATTTCTTTTCTTTCTTTTTTTTCCCCTGTGTTGTGCTGGGGATAGAGTCCAGGGCCTTATGCATAGAAGGCAAGAACTGTACCACTGAGTCACATCCTCAGTCCCTCAGATTTTTTCCAAGATGAGATATCTTTTGTTTTATCATTAAGTGCTGATGCTTATGGGAAAAATAAACAGGCACAAAAGTGACCGCAAACATTCGAATTATGTGCATTGCATGTTTTTTAAATGATAGGAAGACTTTTAATTATATTAATTTGGTACATAAAAAAGATATGTACTTTGTGTATTACATAGCAAAATTAATTGTGATATATTTAATTTTGTAATATAATGTTTGCATATACAGTATCTATATCTCTCTAGATGAATAGGTTTATGGATGTTATATAAATG
Organism: Dasyprocta punctata; assembly: GCA_004363535.1. Classification (NCBI taxonomy): domain Eukaryota; kingdom Metazoa; phylum Chordata; class Mammalia; order Rodentia; family Dasyproctidae; genus Dasyprocta; species Dasyprocta punctata. Next base: position 15,294 of record RJWM01038624.1, on the reverse strand, counting down.
GAAAGATAGATACACAATCCAAATATCCATAGTATAAACTTTTGCTATTTCTCCTAGCTATTATTTCAGCTCTTTTCACCAAAAAACTTGTTTCACATTAGCAACCTGTATACAAACTAAACAGACAAGGCAACAGTGGATATTGAACACAAAAAGATGCGTCTGACTTCAGTGATCAGGTTGTTTTAGTAGTTTATGAGTTAGTGAAAAGCAACCCTATCTCAATGTTATGGCTTGTATCTAGATGTTTCCCCAGTGCCTCATGCGGTCATAGGTATGGAGTTTCAAAGGTGACTGCATTAGAGTGTGTGAATGTGTGTTAGAGGTGTGATACTGGGATTAAGGGTACGGATAATGGAACCCCCACCCTGGGTATGGATGGCAACAATCAGTAGGTTTGCAGACCAGACAGAATATAAAGGGACAGAAAAAAAAAGTTAGGCTTTCTGCTGCTATTGCTGCTGCTTACTGCTTTGTTGTCTCCTGACTGCTTTCCTATGAATTATTCTCCTCTTTGATGTCCCTCTGCCATGCCACCCTGCCTTAGAGACAACTGACTATGGACTGAAACCTCTAAAGAGTTGAAATAAACTTTTTCCCAATTAACTTGGGTATTGTGTCTCAATGATGAGAAAAGTAACTAAGACACTCAAGAATACAGATATTTGTTCTTGCTAAAGGTACTTACTCATTTTAAACATGGTGGATGGGAAATCTACATAACTTTTTAATCTTATGAATATCATATAATAGTACAATATGAATGAGTCATAATGATCTATATATGCCTATATATATGAGAATATGTGCACACACTTATGTGTGTATATACATTTATATTTATTTATATACACATCTATGTATTATACAGACCCGTGTCTATAATATGTAGATACATATATTTAACACATACACTAACATTCAGGAAGTTATAAGTAGATTCAGAAAAAAAAAAGAATGAGACTAATTCTTTTAAATGAGAATGAGAATGAGACCTGTAGGCTATTTATACAAATTTTTCACTTTTTTAGATCTTAAAACACTTTCTAAGGACTTCTATTATGATTATCTAAATTTAAAAATAAATTGGCTGTTTTTGATAAATAAACCCTACTGAATTCAGAAATGTTGAAAGTAAATTAAGAAAAACAAAATTAGTTCTATAAATAATATTCTCCTTCTGGTATAAATAATGACTGCTACTCAACTACATATAATTTGATCGCTGTTTTAATATTTTAATTTTAAATAAAGAGCATATACTACAAACTACTTTTTCTTCAAGTAATTTCAAAACACAATGAGCTGTGACAGAAATCATACCACTGATCATTTAAAAAGAAAGCAAAAGAACTTCAATTGCATAAGAAATAACAACACAAATCAACAAATGGAATTATATCAGACTAAAAAGTTTCTGTTCAGCAAAGCAATCAATTAGTAAATAGTCAACCTACAAAATGGGAAAAAATTGCCAGATACTCCTCAGACAGAGGGTTAATATCTAGAATATACAAAGAACACAAAATACATAAACATTCTAAAAATAAAGACCCAGTCAAGAAATTGTAAGGAGAAATGAACAGACACATCACAAATGGTCAACAAACATAAGAAAAAATGCCTAGTATCTCTGGCCATTAGAGAAATGCAAATTAAAACAATGCTACAACTCTATCTTATTCCAGAAAGAATAATAATCATTAAAGAACGAAACAATAAAAAGTGCTGGCAAAGCTGTAGAAAGAAAGGAACCCTCCTTTATTGTTGATGAGAATGTAAACTAGTATTACCATTATGAAAACCAGTATGAAGGTTTCTCAAAGAACTGAAATTAGAAACTCCATGTGACCCAGTGGTCCCCCTGCTAGATATCTTCCCAAAGAGCTTAACATGCGATACTACAGCAACACATGCATAGCAATGCTTATGGCAGCACAACTTGTAACAGCTAAATCCTGGAAACAATCTGCATAACCATCAACACATGATTGGAATAAAAAATGTGATATCTATACAGAATGGAATACTACTCAGCTATAAAGAATGACATATCTGAGACATTTGTATGAGAATGGATGGACCTGAAAAATATAATGCTGACTGAAATAAACCAGACACACAAACAAAATACCATACGGTACCTCTCATTTTAGTGAGGCAAAGTATAAACAAAGAGTAATAAAGAATTGATAAAAGAGGACAAGAAGATGGATCTATTGAAATAAGGAAGTAGTTCAAGTGAAAAAAAATGCAAGGAATGAGGAAGAAGAAAAGAGGATATAAGTAGAAGAAGGATGTGTGATGTACAGGAATCAAATAACTTCAATTAATGTAAACACCATGTGCCATTTCATGAGCTAAGATTAATAATATCAGCAAGAATAAAAATTGGAATAGGGGAATTATAGAAGGGAGAGATGGAAGAGAAGAGAAAGAGATTTAAGAAAAACAGAAACAACCTGTAGTATATACATATATCCACTCCTCAAGACGATTGTAAATTTCACAAACTGCAAATATGTACTCAAACACAAAAAGTAAAAAAGAAGTGGGAAATCAGCACTGAACAAGATTGGATTTCATTTTCTTTCCTCTAGGAATATTACTTTTGCTTACCAATCACAATCATATTTGTCTACTTTAAATTTGGAGTTTGTGATTATGCAAACAAAAAATAATTTGCAAAAATCAATTGGAAACCGTGTTATTATTTTTGCTATTATGTTTTGTCTCTCAAATTAACTTCATGTAGTCTGTAGGAAGCCACTTAGCACCATAGAAAAAGCCACCTATTCATGAGACCCACTGCTCAGAAAGACTTAATCGAGTCCCAGTGGCGAAGCACTTTACTCTCAGAAAGCTCTTTCTCTCCACTTTCTGTTCACCATACGAATAGGTCAATTGATAACAATACAAATCACTGAAACTGCTGCAATGCATAAACATTTCTTCAAATTACTTAAATTAATTTCAGCAGGATCAAAATTTTCTACCTATGGATTTTTCTTTCCTTTTTTTAGTCTTTGTTCAAAGGGCCCATATCTGCAGACAAAACAGTTCAGAGACTTGCATGCCATAACCTGGGTAAATAGAGAAAGTTAAGGCATTTCAAACTCGTGAAATGATTCATCAAAAATGCACAAATACTTTATCTCATAGACTACATCTATTGTGTCCAACTTTAATCACTGCTACTTTTATTCTAACCCTTCTAATCAGTGTCATAATTTTAAAAAAGTACTAACTCATTCTTCCTGTTTGAAATACATAAACATCCTCCTATTAGAAATGTTGTTGTGGTAATTCTGAGGTTTTATAATTCCTGTGAACATTTTGTTGCTGTTGTTTGTTTGTTTTCTTGAGACAGGGTTTTGCTATGCAGCTCAGTCTGACCTTATTCTCACAGTGATTCTCCTTCCTCAGTTTCCCAAGTGCTGGAATCACAGGTGTGTGCCACCATGCCCAGGTTTCTGTTAACAGTTTTCAACATTCCAACCTTTCCCAAAATATTCTACATTTACAGATATTCTTCTGTAAGGAAATTTAGTGCTAAAATTATGGCCTCTCAGTCAGTGTTAGTGTAAGCATACTTTTCCTTTTACTGTTGACAAATCTGGTGAAAATTTAATTCTAACTATCTTCTACATTAACTTTCATCAACTGCATTAAAGGTTTTCAGCAAAATCAACTTCGCTGAGGTAGAAAATGAACCTTTTAAAGAGAATTCTGTGACTGTGCTTTGGAGTACAACTTAGTTTCCTCATTTATTTTGAACTTTTATGCTTGTGACCTAAAGTTCATTTTTCTTCACAACCTTAAAGAAATGAGGATGTAACTAAAGACCTGAAGATACGCATAATAGATAGCAGCGTACCTGCTCTCTTGTGTCTTTCAGGGTTTGGAAATTCCATGGAATTATGAGCTTCAGGGAAACTGATATTTATGATCTTTTATTGTTTTGAATATAAAGATGAAAATACCAGTGTAACATATTTTAAAAGACACTGTAACATGGGATTAACAATGATTTAAAACTGTTAGTAAGGTTGCCTATCTTTGGTGTTACGGTTTGTGTCTGGATGTCCCCCTAAAGGCTCATGTGATCATAAGGGGCAAACTTTTCAAGGGTAGCTTGTTAAATCTGAACCTTTCGTTTTCATGCCCTCATCTCAGCAAAGAGTTACGGTGGTTCCAGCTCGATTCAGTGGAGGGCCGGTGTCCTCACTTTGTAAACATCCTCAGCCTGTACAAGAGGAAGGGCTCGAGATGGTGTGAGTGCTACACCAGCCCCAGGGTGGGTCACCTCCATACTATAGAAGGGAGAAAAAGAGACTTGCTCTTCTCTTTATGCTTTTGCTGCCTTTGCTGTCTTCTGCCACCATGAACTGTTGCCCCTGTGCCATGCCAACCTGCCTTAGAACTAGTTGATTATGCACTGAAACTGCCACAAATTGTGAGCAAAATAAGCTTCTCCTTCTTCAACCTTTGAGCATCAGCTCTTTTGTCTCAGCTATGAGGGAAATGTAACTCAGATGTTTGGTGTTTCTGAAAACAACTCTATATTCTAGATACAAAAATACTACATATTTTTAAGGTAAGAAAATATTTCATAGTTTTAACTTTTCCATCTCACTAGATATCATCTGACGTTCATAGCCTCAGTACCTTCAAACACATTAGCAGACATAGTTTTCTAAGGCCTGGTGATGACCATATAAGCTTGAAGCCTGAAATAAAGCTTTCACCATTGCCTTTGCACACTGTCTCCAGTTTCATGGGCCTTTCATACTGACTCTTCAGCCTTCCAATGCAGACTCTTTGGCTTCCTGACACAGACTCACACTAGTGACTCCACAGTGAGTTTCCAGGTCCTCAAATTTTAACTGCTACTACAACCTTTGGATCTGCGGTACACAAATGACCATTTTGGATTCTTCCACTTCTGAATCCACACACAGTCATTGTTAGTCTTCTGCTTCTGATTCTGCAAAATGAATAGGCTTCTTTGTATAATTACACATGTATTATATATTGATTCTGTTAATCTAGAGAACCCTCGCTAATCCAGGGCTTCAGGAATTTGGCAATATAACTCCATCCTATGAAAAATGGAGATTTCAAAATAATTGTGCCCAGATATATTCCTGGTTTAGAAGATTATTCATGTCTGATAAAGGCAGCATGTAACATGTAAGGAGGACTGTTGAACATGAGGCTTGTCATTTCTGCATGGTGACTTTGTACAATAATATACCAGAAATCTAATTATGTAGATTGGCAACTTCCTCTCAAAGGGTAGTGAAGATTTGTAAGTTAACTTTCAGGTCATAGAAAATACAAGGGATAGAGAATATTTTTCACATGAAGAAGAAACCATTAAAACATAATGTGGACAATATTACAAGGCATGGAACTCAATTATTTGAAAAATTACTGCAGAAGAATTATTCAAAAACATATTTGGATAACAGGAACTATTCTATATTAAGAAAATCATAGCATTAATGGAATGAATGACTTTGATTGGATCCTGATGAAAAGAAGCCAATTATAAAGAAATCAAGAACTGCAACACAGACTGATACTAGTTTATTTCATGTTCATGTATGCTAATTGGTAATTGCTGCATTGTATTGTGTAAGAAGTACTTTATATCTGTACCTGTACATGTATATACACAGACATGAAATAGCACAAAATCTGATATTTGTTTTAAATATTTCAGAAAACAGATAGAGTACGTGAAGCAAGATTGGAAAATCTTAATGATATTTAAATCTGGTAAATGTGGTATAGGATTTACTATCTTATTATATGTTTATGAATATTTAAAACTTTTTAAATAAAAAAATTAAAGTGCTTTCCAATAACTTCCAAGTTCACATTGGGTTTGATACACAATTTCAGGTAAGTGCTGTGCCAATTCCTTATTAAAAGCTTTATAAATATATGAAAAAAGCCAAGAACTGTCAATCAGGCTGCACACTGAGGACAAGGCAAACATAGGGATCACTTCCTTTAAATTAAAAATTAATAAGACTGATGGGAGAAATGCAACCCAAGGTACCTGAAAGCATGATGGGTGACATTTAATATATAAAATAATTTTAATTTGCTTACTCTAATACGGTTTAATCCAGATTATAGTGTACTTTAATGAACAGAAAATTATCTACACTTATAAACATGCTGGGGATTAGCTGCGGAGCCTGTTTGAGTAATGTCGTTCTCTTCCCTTCTGCTTGTCCATCAGATATTCTCTTTGTGTAATGCTCTAGAGTATATATCTATCAAAATGCAACATTGTTAAAGGATATGTAATTGGCTCAGAAAATGTGTTATGGATTTTTAAAAAGTCCAAGGACACAAACCTGAAAGTACTGCATTTGAGCACAAACCAATAATAAAATATATCATTTGACCAAAGAATATCATATTACACCAAATATTTTAAACTATACAAACTTGCATGAGAAACATAATATTCCATCTGAAAGGGAAAAGTGGCTGCAGATAATAATCATGAACATTCTTGCTTATATTGACTAATTTTGAGAGAAAATATTTCAGTAGCTAAATGATAACTAAGATGAATAGTGTTTTTATACCAATTCTGAGTAACCACCCTTCATTATGCAGAACTATGCAGGAGGAAAATAAGTAACATAGGCAAAGATTACGCAGCATTCACAAAATAAAACCCTATTCTGGAGACTTAGAGAATTATATGTGACTTTGAAACTTATTTACTCCTGGTTACAGAAGGAAAATTTATACAGTAGCTACTTGGTATCATAAGATATTAATATAGATAAAAGACTCCAATAGATATTTCTAGAACAGAAACTCAAAGTAAGTAAAATAAAAAATAGACTAAAACAAAAATATTAAAAACAATAATAGAATTAATGTTCTAGAGAAAAAATATTTTCACCATGGAAGAACTCACACTGTGCCATGCATATAATGTCCTGGAAAAACTATACTGGGAGCAGAGTGTACAACTAATAGATCTTACATCTTTCAAAAATACTTCGAGCAGGCAACATCCTGATTGTATAATACTGTCTGATTAATTATTAGCAACACCTCATGACAGCAAAAGGCTGTAACAGGATAGGAGGTGAAGAATAAGTTAGAGCCCTACTTTTCCATTTAAGTCAGTGGGTGTACATTTTGCCTATAGTTGCTTGGACAAAACGAGTCAAAAGAATTATGTGAAGGGAAGAGAGTGAAACTGCCCAGGTGCTATAATGGCACTTGAACAGATATGAATTCAATTTGGAGAATTCAAACATATAATTTTTTTTTATTTTAGCGAAGAAAAAAACAGAAAAAAAGTCATATAAAACAAAAACAACAAGCAAAAGAGACAAACAAACGACTAGAGTAAATACACTACAGTAACATTGCAGGTTTACAAAATCGGATGACAGAAACTTGACAATGCTTGCAATATTGCGCATCGTTATCTTTAAAATGGTTACTTACATTAACAGACATAGACATGTAAAATTAATCTAATCATATGAGCATTAACCGTTCTTTCTCAACAACGAATCGATTCAACAGTGTGTTCATTCTAGTTATCTTACATATACATATATAGGGAAGAGGAAAAGATACAAACATATAATTTTTAAAACATGACAGTAGTAGAATAGTAAATAATGGTCTGCAATACTACAATGAAATGGAATTGGACCATTATGTGTGTGTGATTGGTTTTTATATATTTGACAACTTAAGTATACTTTGAGTATATATAAAGGTAATTGTTAGTCACTAGAGCTATAATTAGATCTTCATGTTTTGATAAAGAAGAGAAAAATAAATACATGAGATTCAGAAACAAAGAAAACATTATGGAAAAAAATGATTTGCAGAGGTTAAAACAATAGTAGAAAAAGAATCATTATGCAAACACAAATCAAAGACAAGCAAGGTTTAGTAATAAAGGATAATGAAATTGAAAATTAGAAGTACTAAGGAAGTGATTGAAAAACATAATCCAAATAATTCATTTAAAATATGGTACTACTGAATTTATATGTACTAAATACTATTGAATCATTGTTACAAAATAAGGAAACATTAGTAGAACCTAGAATAAGCTAAAAATAGAAAGAAAAATTTTAATAACATATCCTTATAGTCTAGTAGATCTATTGGACAAAATCTAACTAAAAACAGAGATGAATGATTTCAAGATGTAATTAAATTTAACAAATTTTGTATCATATTACTCATGTGTCTATGTTTTTGGAAACTTTTACAAAATCTATTACATACTAGACCATAGTAAAAATTTCAATTATTTTGATGTTGTAAATTATGAAGATAACATTTTCTGAAAACAGAAAAACATTAAGATTTATACTGTTGAATATTATGAAAGGAGGAATTTTTGGTAAATGTTAATATATACAACTAACTTGAGATACAATCTCAAAAAGTGTTAAACTTAAAAAAGTATTAAACTTTAAAAATATCAGTATATGAATTTGCTAACTGCTTTGAAGTAAAATATTTATGGCTGAAATTTATGCTTTTGTTTTTAATGAGTTTGTCCTTGTTAAATCGTTTCTATTACCTATATTTATTTCTTTCCAATAACTTTTTTCTAGCCTATCTAATCTTTTCCATCGCACAAAACTAAATTTACAGTAATTATAATTAGAACTGTTTTATATGTTACCTATACATCCTGATCTAAATTTATCAATTTATTCATCATACATGTAGAATATGTCCATTTTCATCAGGTGCTATCTAAAAATGTTTTTAAAACATGAAGAAAATGCAGTCTAATTCAGGAAATACAAAATGGAATCCCCAATAGCAATATCATATGAAAAATATAAGTACGTGCACTTGATAGAGTGCAGAAGAGAAAAAGTAAGTCTTACAGGGATTAAGTTAACTCACAAATGTGAAAATAGATTTAACAGAGCTGAAAAAATGTTGACAAGAAGACAATGCATAGATTGAATGTTACAAAGAAAAAAGAGTAATGTATCTTTGGCAAATAATGAAGACATAGAATTGTACTTAAAAAAAACAGCAACACTAAGCAGAAAGGCTCTAATATCACACTCATACATGAGGTACCTGTAGGAGAACAGCAGTAGATCAAACCTGATTAAAACTTTTTGAGAACACTCTTGCTTATACCATACTAGAATATTTTGGGATATAAAGTGACATTTAATAAATCCAAGTATTTAAGAAAATAGCTTCATGTTCAGATAATCATAGGACCTTAGTTTCTAACAGAATGAGTTTGAAATCATTCAATAATTACCATGATTCCAAATTCAATATTAAATTTTGCTTTTCTCCAATACCACATTAAAATGTCTATGTTTATGATCCATTCTGTCATTTATTTTTAAGGAATATGTGAAGCATTGCCTATGGAACAAGAATTGACCTAGGCTTGGGTTATTTGGTAGAAATCACAGATACTTTTCTATCATTTGCGGTAACTATTAGGCTTGTCACTTATTATTGTATTCTTCCAAAATAATTGCAAAGACTACACAGTTAGTAGCTGTACCACTAGTGAACAAAATAGTTTAAGTACTAAAGACATCAAATTCCAAAAGTTTTATTATAGAATCTCAGGGGGAAAAAATGAGTTTTTCACTTCTTTCTAGTTATATAACATTGGACTAGATCTAAATTTTCAGTTGTCTAAATTACCTTTCTTGCTGCTGAAACAAAACACCCTACACCCACAATTAGGGGAGGAGACGTATATTTGGGCTCACAGGTTGTAGAGGTTTCAGTTCATAATCAGTTGTCCCCAAGGCAGGTTGGCATGGCAGAGGTGCATTACAGAGGAGAAATAGTTCATGGCAGGAAGAAGGCAGTAAGTAGCAAGTGACAAATGCTAAGCAATAAGTGATCCACTTCTGTCCCTTGCATTTTATCCAGGCTCCCCTTAGGTGGATAGCACTCAGGGTAGCACTCACACCCAGGGTGGGGCAGCCTTAATCCTAGAACTGCACCATGAATCAATCCCAGCATCACATTGTTGATTCTAGCTACTCATACCCTAGATACAACCACTTCTGAAAAGCCACATTATGACCTCATGAGGCTTTTAGGAGACATCTAGATACAAGTCAAAACGTCAGTAAAACATCTTTTTTGCTTTATGTTGGGGTTATTAAATATCACTGCTAATAACTGTGCCCATCACTTAACTAATATTAGGGGTACATAGCATTTTTAAAGTTTTATGTTTATTGGTGGTGCTGGAGACTGAACCCAGTGTGCTGTACATGCTCTACCACTGAGTTACCTCTCCAGTCTAGAATTTTTGAAGTTATTGTGAAGTAATACATTCAAATGTTCATGATGACTCACCTCACTTTGTCCTCTCAATTCTTATGAGACATAGGGTAACATCTGAGCAAACTCTCCTTACATCCAAGAAGCACAGAGTAGCATCCTGAATAGTGACAGCTTTTTCAGAATGTAGACTTCAGCATATTCAGAAGATGAGGAACACAGCTCAGGAAAAGCTTTTCTTCTTTTACCACAGTATTACCTGCATGGCAACAAGTAGTGGTAGTATCAGATATGAATAATCATGTATTTAAAATTGAGCATATTTAGAATTTGACATTGCAGTGTTCATAAGTGCTAGCTTGTATTGCAAAGTACCCAAATTAATGGACTACAGACAACCTCATGTTCTACAATTGTTATGGATTAAAAGCTGGTGGTCAACTTAGCACCAGCTGAGTTAATTCAGCTGGTGTTGAGTAAAGACGGCCCATCTGAAGAAAGTTGACAGCATAAATAGAGACATTGAGAAGAAGAGGGAGGCATTATGGATTCTTTCAAGAGTTGCTGTTCGAGCTGATGGTTCTCCCAGAGGTGCGTGTCATGCTGGTTTCCTCAATATGGATTCGACCATTATCATCAGAAGAGCTCGGGACCTCATTTATGAGAATGGCTGTGGTTTACGTTGCGGGAGCTCTGCTCCTCACATTGTGCATCCCTTCCTGGCTCCAGAGGGGAGGCTGTGTGCTGGAGAAGTTTGTCACACTGGTCTTCCTGACCTGTGCTCAATTGTTCTCGTCTGAGGAGGAGCGCGGGACCTCGTTGCTGCTGAGGATGGCTGTGGTGCTCTTCAGGACAGCCCTGCTTCTTATTTTGTGTGTGACTTCTTGGCTCCCATGTAGAACCCTCAACCCACTGCACAGCTTCTTTACCCCGCTGGCATAGATTTTCTAGTTCCACCTCTGACCTTTGGCCGTCCCGGCACAGAACTGTAAATAGACTGGCGTGATTCCTTATTGCGGGCTCTTAGATTCCCAGTTGGAACTGTGGGAGGCATTGTCATGTGTTTTGGGTCTCTACTGGGACTCTTGCAAGACACTGCTGTGGAATCCAGGCCCTTGTCTAAAGATCCTGGGTCTTAGTGTTGTGGATATATTTTCGTGCACTTGCTTGTGTTCAACTCTGGGTGATATTATAAAACAGTATTATAAACTCTGTGTCCTGTATGCAGTTGTTCTCTCTTTGTAACCCCTGACTACAACAATAATCAATATTTTAAAATATGTATTTAGCTTACTTTGAACTGAGAAAGAACTGCATAGATTTTGTGGAAATGATGCCATGGTTTTATTTACATATATACCTTATCTTGTAGAAGAGGCAATCAGAATAAACTTTCATGTCCAAATATTTGCTGTCTTCCAATGTGATTTAAAAGAAACAAAAAGAAAAGAAGGCAGCCCCCTTCTCTGTTTCTTACTCAGAGGGACTTGGTCTTGCAATTAGTAGTAGGTTCAGGATAATCACATTGCTTCACAAGATTATTAACCTCCTGCTTTGGATTTGAAAGATTCACATACCAGATCTAGACTTTGTTAATGGCACACTCCGTTAAAAACTCTACACCCAATATGAAATATTAACGCTCAACTCACAACTGAACCCTAAATAATACTTTTATTTATTCCCTTTCCTTTAGCCTTATATTTCCTTAAGGGCTTTTAAGGATAAAATTTTTTAACGTTTTTCCAAAGGTCTTATGAATATTTGAGGTTACATAATAAAAGATGACAAAACAGAACATTTTATATTTTTTATTGTGAATGGTATCTAATACAGTGCCAAAATGAAGTACTTTTGTGAGGAAAGGATTTTTTTTTATTTTATGATTTAACCAGTGTGCTATATGTTGTCCCAAAAACTCTCGGGGTGGGGTGGGGTGTATGAAAGAGAATAAAAGAAGTTGCATATCACCATCATATATTAATAAATTTGTCTATATTGCAATTGTCAAGGCTGTTACAATGGCTAGTTATGCACAAAAATATTTTTAAAATATCTTTGATCGTATTTTGTATCCTGTAGGGTTTTATAGTTTGAGGTGTCACACTGTCAAATGCCTACCCACGATTAAAATGCCACTAGGAATGCATTCAGAAGTTGCAGATAATCAAATTAAATGTAAATGAAAATTGAAAGCAGAAGATATTCAAAGCAAGATGTCCATCAGAGTCTTAAGGAAACGGTTTTATCTCTATTTGTGGCCGATGTCCACTGACCTGTAACATCATGTGTAACACTGTTTAATATTTCCTACAAACTTGATGCCCTCAGAAACCTTGGGGAGGGGAGAACCAAATTGTCTGCTGAAGGTCTTGTATCCCTCACTTGCACATAATGCTGCCATGATGATTTTCTTTAAAAACAGCAAGAGGGAGAGAAAAAGAAAATCAGTCAGAAGTATTTGTCAGCAAGATTCCTTAATGCCCATTTCAAAAGTCACAGATTACAGTTTAAAATGGAAGTCCCCTTCTGAACAAAGAAAGAAAGGTTATGAGAAAATACAGTTCGCCATCACTGATGTACAAAGCTAGTTCCGATTGCCTCTGTCCTGTAGCTCCCCCACATGCACCACTGGGATATTGCCTACATCTTTGAAAATGACAGGGAGAGATGCTTCAGCCATAGCTTTCCCGCAGCTGCTGAGAACCCAGCTTGACAAGCAGCACACCCAACCTCTGCTTTTCTTATTTAATGTCCTTTATAGACTGCTTATTAGGTGGTCTCAGTGTGGTTTTCTCAGTTAATCCTAGAAACATGTGAAAGTTATCAAATCACAATTTCAGAAAAGGAAATAAAGTCAACTGATTTCTGATCATTCTTTTCTCTTATCCCAGTACCTTTAAGAACATCCAAGTGTAATGTATATGAACTCAAAGAATTTCTGTTTCACTACACTTTATCTTGGCTAAAAACAAAGTAGTGGTTTCAATTTTACCTCACTTTTTCTCTCTTTCTTTTTCCCTGTCTCTCTTATCTCCCTTTATCCCTCTTCTCATTTCTTGCCCCTTAGCATAGGTCATTTCTATAAAAGACTAACAGTAATCGTAGAGTTTTAACCCTATGGTCTGTCATTCCCTTCTCATCCTTTAGTACATGAGGGAAGGGATTTGCAGAACAGAAGCAGATTTCTTATACTGCAAGCTGCAATTTTGTTTTAAAAAGTAACAATATAAAGAACACAGCATTGAATTTTATAAATGGAATAAATTTGTGGTTAACTGTTGGCCATAAAAATAGTGTTTACATTGTATACTCTAGTTTCTCTAAGTTGGAAATAGAACTCTTTCCTGTGTCTACACCTTTCTGTTTATCTTGCACACATTTTACTTTAGGTTGTTAAGAGACAGGGCAATCATCTATCAGCCTTCTGTGCATCCCTGGTAAAAATGGTTTGAATGTCCTTTGCATTTATACAGATTTTCTCGATCCTCTTTTCTCTTGTATGTCACTATTCATTCCTAAGCATATTTATCTACATTTTGTTAATTGCAATTTACAGTTCCATCTTAAAAGATGTACATTTATACCATAGTAATTTTGAAGGCAAGCAGTTATTTCATTGGGTTGTCACTCTTTCCAGAAATCAAACCCTCCCTGTCACATATAAATAGATTGCTTGATATACATGCAATATCCTGTCGGTGTCATGCACTCTCTTCTTTAATCTGAGTGACACAGCACATAATAAAATGCTCACTTCAATATATGTCTGTTGCACTTTGCCTAATTCTGGGCTTAGTTTAATATTAGTTATGAATATTTCCTCCAACTAGACATGGATTTGAATATCTATAAAGCACAGTTTATGTTCATACTAAAGCAAAGACTTCAACCATATTTTTTATTGCTTACCCTGCTTGTAATGAATTAAGTTATCTTGAGGAAAGAACCGAAAGCAACAGGGACCAGAACTGTTATCTTTATCCACAAGTCAGGTAGAGAGTGAGTGGGTAAGATTCAACTGCTGTGCTTTACTTTTCCTGAGCATCAGAGCTGAGAGTTGGAGAGGTCTGCTCAGTGGGAGAAAAATAACAACAGATGAAGCCATATTACATCTCTGGATTTCTTTGAGGCTAAAAAGTCACAGTAGTTTCTAATGCGCCAAATAACAGTATATTTATTTTGTGCTTCTTTTTTGTCATGGATACAAATGATTTTATCATTCCTTATTATTAATTTTTAACAATATCTCCAAATTAAATCGATGAAAGAAGAAAAAGCTCATTAAAATGACATGTGTATTATATATGTATATATGACTGCACATATGTACATTAACCCTTAATATGTGCTTATATACATTTTTGTATGCTTATGCATGAGTGAATTTGTGACTCTATAACTTCAAGTTTTAATAGCTTGAATATATTTTACTTAGTTTAAAATAATTGTAAAAACTTTGGAACATTTATCTGACACACACAAGAATAGCAAAAAAGAAAAAACCTATTTATATTTCTCTATAAGTTACATCATAGTTTTAATATATACCATATTTTAATAACTTTAATATCAAATCAGTATTCCTTCTTTTATGCCTTACACAATTTTTAAAATTTCAAGCTGAAATGTCTTATGTAAAATGATAATCCACACATTGATTGACCTGCTTACATTGTTATCTTAGCCCTACATAGGAATATAAATAGAAAATCTTTTTATCCTCTGGATTTAAAATTATTATAGGAAAAAATGTTCTTTATAAACATTGTGAAGTGTATTAATACACCTATGAAGATAAAAAGTTTTTAAAAATACCATCCACTAAACCTTAAAATAATGGACTTTTTTTGTTTATAAATATATTTGACATTTGTGCATGTGTGTGTTTGTATGTGTGTGTGTGTGTGTGTGTGTGTGGGTTCACAGGTATCTTACTTTTGGACACCCTTTTTCTCCTCAGAGCTTTTTCCATGACACATTTATTTTATG
>RJWM01038623.1:0-16394 GCA_004363535.1 Dasyprocta punctata | reverse complement strand
AAAGAAAGAAACCAAAACACTATTCTGCTAGAAAACCTGCTATGTATGTCAGCACCAGGAAGTCAGATGGAGGTGACTAGATTTGGAACTTTTCTTGTAATTGAATTGCAAATGAATTTCTATTTAGAATGGCAGCCAGAGCTGCTGCCAGCCCCTCCCTTCACCTTTATGGACTCTTCCTAAGCCTACACTTGGTTTCTTGGACTTTATCCAATGTGCTTTTTGGGCCAACTTCAGTGATTCATCTCCTCCATCTCCAGATTCAAGGACTTCAGTGAGCTAGAACCAGATAAATTTCAGAATAAAACCAATGGGATCACTCCAAGGCGCTGGCTTTTACTGTGCAACCCAGGGCTGGCGGAGCTCATCGCAGAGGTAAGGGGAAGCACAACGACAAGGGAGGTCTGGGGTTTGCAAATCTGCCGTGCTTGGTGGTGCACACCTGTAATCCCAGCACTCGGGAGGCTGAGGCAGGAGGATTGTTGTGAGTTCGAGACCAGCCTGGGCTACAAAGTGAACTCAAGGCCAGCCTGAACTGCATAGCAAGACACTGTTTCAAAAAGATCAAAATAAATAAATACATAAATAAATACACAAATTTGCGAATCTGTCCCACAACAAGGTTGGCTTCATAGTGTGTGCCTGGTGCTGTCCCACACAGCTATGTGCTGCTTTGAATCTTTCTCTGCTGCAGACATCTTGAAATTCTTAATTTTTAGACCAAGCCTATCTGCAAATTATGCAGCTGGTCGTGGCTAATGGTATCCGTATGATCCACAGCTGGAAGATGGTAGCCCTATTAGTAAATGGAAACACCACAGTTCAAATAGATAATTAATGGGACCAGGATCCTGGGTCATCTTTTCAAGTCAATTTTCTGATTTGAGTACCTTAATATCACTGAGATTATGTTTAGCATACTAGTAAAAGTGTTGTCCCATGTAGAATTTCTAGTCTCTTCTTAGAATGAGGCTGTTCTGTGAACTGGGTAGTATGGGAGCTCTACTACCGATGGAAACTGCTCCTGTGGGCATGATTACCATCCCTCAATTAAAGTCATGTCTTCTCTTAAATTGAAAGAAAATCGGGGAAGACTACGTGAAAGACTTGAGCCAGCTGACAAAGCTGCACAGCTTCCTGGGGGACGACGTCTTCCTGCGGGAAATGGCCAACGTGAAGCAGGTGAGGCCACCAGGACGCACCCCACCCCGGCACTCACTTTGAGGGTTTCTCCTCCACTTTCTAAAACCAGCCCACCCAAAGTTTTTCGGTTAGAAGGGCCCTGGCCCCATGCACTGTCTCCATAGGAGAATAAGCTCAAGTTTTCTCAGTACTTGGAGAAGGAGTACAAAGTGAAGATCAACCCATCCTCCATGTTTGACGTCCAGGTGAAGAGGATTCATGAGTACAAGCGGCAGCTCTTGAACTGCCTGCATGTGATCACCATGTACAACCGTGAGTCAGCCCCGTAGCCACCCATAAGTGCCAGAGAGGTGACAGTAAGATTGGTGGCATTGGTTGCCATCAGTCTCACCAGCCCCGCCCACATCCCACCCACTTCTCCATCTTTTTCAGGCATTAAGAAAGACCCAAAGAAATTATTTGTGCCAAGGACAGTAATAATTGGTGGCAAGGTGAGTTGACTGTATTCCCTGGGCACTTGAGGGCTGTGATCTCTTGCCCTGTCTTGGCTTCATCAGTGGTGGCTCTTGTTAATGTTTCCTGTTCTTCCCCCAAGGCTGCCCCAGGATATCACATGGCCAAAATGATCATAAAGCTGATCACCTCCGTGGCGGAGGTGGTGAACAATGATCCTGTGGTTGGTAGCAAGTTGAAAGTCATCTTCCTGGAGAACTACAGAGTGTCCCTTGCTGAAAAAGGTACTGCCCTTGTTGCAAACCATTTAGGGGACAGGCAAATTCTAGGCCTCGCATAGCATGGAAAACAAGTGGCTGAACCCCTTGGGGAGCTAGGATCTGAGGACAGAAGCTGGCCCTCCTGGACAGAACAAGGCAGGAGCTTTTAAAATGATCTAGGCGACAATAAAATTGCCATCTTCAGACCCAGCATTGTGGAATTACAATGTATGATCAAAATATACAGTCGATGTTTAAATGTAATAAACTTATTACAGTAAAAGACATTAATCCCACTCAGCCTACTCCCCTTGGCTTTGAATACACTTAGCCCATTATCCTTGCCACTTTGTGAGGCAGTTCTGGAAGTCCTCTTTCCAGTCTCTACAACGTTTTATCAAAAACTCAGTGAATGCTACTACCAAGTGCCATCCAACAGAAAGGCAGGCTTCTAAAAACACTATGATCAGCGTCATCCCCTTCCTCACTGGATCTAGGACCATGCAACTTCTGATTCCTCTCCAAGTCAAAATAACCATGAACGGTAAATCCTCTGAATCAATTCAGGACACTTAGGCAGCTATGACAGCACAACTAAAGACAGAAAAAAGGACTTCCAAAACTGCATCAGAAAGTGACAAGAATGACAGAATAAATGAGTTTGAAACCAGGGCAGTATGTTGAGGAGCATTAATGTCAACGTGTCTTTTAGTGTAATAAACTCTCAATTTAAGTATTTACTATGTGTTTGAATCACACCTAACAATTCTTTTGCAAGTGCATTTTTTTTCTCCCTGCGGGCAAAAGCTGGAGGCTGCCCTGCTGCCTTGGCAAGGCGTGGGCGAGGTTCTGTGAAAGGGAGGAAGGGTCATCAGTTCCCAGCCTGTTTTGCAAGAGAACAGCAGGTCCCCAAACTGCAGATGCTCCTCTGCTCTCTGTGTGGAAGGGCTGCTATTCACGTAGCAACAGGGAACAAGGGCAGACACCAGGTCACCAAAGCACAAGGCTTAGCTATGCTTCAGACCAGCCCTTGAGGGTCAGACACGGAGCTCCCTCAAGGGGCCAGGCTGGCGGGGAGCCACGTCCTGTGCTGTGATGCTGACACCTTTACTTACCTGCATCACATGCTGCCAGAGCACCACCGACATGCAAATGCCGGCTGCGTATTCGCCTACCTCCCGAACTGAGACAGAAGGGGAACTTTCTTGTTGTGGCGTCCACTGCGGTTACTGTTTAAGAACTGTCTGCCTGAAAAGAGCCAGGTCCCTACGGAGTGCAAATAAGCATGAATGTAATCCGCAGATTAACTCTCAAAGGAGAGAGTTGGTCCTGACTTTTGAAGTCAAAAAGATGGGGTAGGGGGTGGCGCATGGCAGCTCTAGTTTGTGTGTAAATCATGCGAAGGGATGGGCGTATTTCCCTGCAGTGAAAGTGGAAGGAGGGAGGTGTAAAGGGCTAGGAATGTAGCAATCCAGGGTCCTCAGCTTTCAAAAGAATCCAGGGAGACCTCTGTATTTTATGGACCAAGAAAGAGAAGTTGCAATATATCTTACAAAGCAGAGGAAGTAAAACTGAAACTGCCACAAAAATTGGAAAGCAGCAATGGAAAAAGGAAATGTAGTGGCAACATTTGTAACTCTAAGTCCAAAGTCAGCACTCTTGAAAGTTTATGGACCAAAAAAGAGTAGTATAAGCAGGCCGCTATGTAGCACATCATAGATGAACAAAAGTGATTGCCTGTCACTTTAAAGGAGAGTCAGCCATGTCCTTCTGCATCTATTTGAATCTTTAATCTTGATGTGATCACAACAGGCCAGCCAGATAAATGCTCAGATGTAGCACAAGAGGATGCAGAGAGACCGCATCAGTAATATTAATGTGCCTTTCTCACAGTCATTCCAGCCACAGACCTATCGGAGCAGATTTCCACTGCTGGCACGGAAGCCTCGGGCACAGGCAACATGAAGTTCATGCTGAATGGGGCTCTGACCATTGGGACCATGGATGGGGCCA
This sequence comes from Dasyprocta punctata, assembly GCA_004363535.1. Taxonomy (NCBI): domain Eukaryota; kingdom Metazoa; phylum Chordata; class Mammalia; order Rodentia; family Dasyproctidae; genus Dasyprocta; species Dasyprocta punctata. The sequence continues at coordinate 12,525 of RJWM01038623.1, read as the reverse complement.
ATGTAGAAATGGCAGAGGAGGCTGGGGAAGAGAACTTGTTCATCTTTGGCATGCGGGTAGATGATGTGGCTGCCTTGGACAAGAAAGGGTGAGAAAGTCATTCCTGTGTGTTGGGCAGGTGACCTCCAGGAGGATGTGCGACCTCAGAGGGCTTCCTGCCTACATAGGTGCCCCACTGCGGCCGCATCATATGAGATGTGACAGCGGAACATCTCTCATAGGAGTCAGGGAAGCCACCTGGTACAGATCAGTCCTGGCAAACCCAGCAAGTAAAAGTAAAGGGAGCTTAGGCACAGGTACACAGAGGAGTGGCTATTTGTTGAATTGAAGCCTCAAGCAGTTCCTTGTATCTGTGATTTTGTTCTGAAGGAAAGATGAACCAGCGCCTGTAATTTAAACCACTATCTAGTCTTCCTTTTAAGATTCAAAAAAAGTAGATCCAAAGGTGGGAGAGAATAAAGAGGGGCATACAGAAACACTCAGGAACATTCATTTTCATTCAATATCTAGATAGATTTATTAATCTGAGTTCAGGCAAGAAATGAAAAGCAATGCCCCAAGGATCTACATCGATAACAAAATTTGGAGGCTATAAAATATAACTCCTAAGCCTTAGAAATCAGTTGCACTCCACAGCAACAAAGTTTTAAGAATCTGTGGGTCCAAAAAGCAACTGGTCTCCTAAACACAATGCTTGTTTAGAATCATGAAGACTGCCTTGAAACAAATCTTGCTGTGTTCTAGCGGATTAGACTATTGCTCTGGGAGTGGAGCTTTCCACATCTGCTCCTCTTAGTGTTTATGATTACAGGGAATGAATCAAATTTAGGGAGGAAATATATTTCAGGGTCTATTAAAAATTATGTATGAAATGATACATGTTGAAATTGATAATGGTGTCCATGCATGCTAGTATTTCTGAATGCACTTTTATGGCTGATGCAGCATTTATTATGTTATCAATCACATGCACTAACAGAGCCTGTATGTCATTGCCCATCTGCCTTTCCCTGCAGGTACGAGGCAAAAGAATATTATGAGGCGCTTCCAGAGCTGAAGCTGGTCATCGATCAAATTGACAATGGCTTCTTTTCTCCCAAGCAACCTGACCTTTTCAAAGACATCATCAACATGCTATTTTATTATGACAGGTGAGTTCCCACAAGAAATGATTTGGGCTGTGAAAAGGGGACAAAACATTTTGAACCAATGACAGTCCACTCGCATCAGCATAGATCTGTGATCTGATCAGCAAGCCAGAGTTTGGGAGAAAGAGTTAGTCTCCACCAACAAGGTCAGTGAGGGTGAAGATTGAAACCCTCAAGAAAATGCATGGCTTTTGAGACTGTAATGCTAAGTGAATTAAATGAGACCTAGGAAGTTAAAGTGCATGGTTTCTCTGATATAAGAGACCCAAAAGTAAAATAATTTAAAGAGCAAAAGAAAAGAGATGATAGGAAATGGGGGTAGATTTTGTGGAAGCTGGGAAGACGGTAGAGAAGGGAAGTTAAATGGCCAAGATGTAAAGGTATATGAACTAAGTTCCCAAGATAAATGCAACCTATTATATATCACTAACACATAGTAATAATTTTTAAAAGGGGGAAAAAGAGTAAAATCTTCAAATCTGGTGTCCTTTTTCTCCTTTCACTAATAACGCTCAACTTTCAAGTGCATCCATATGATGACATTTTCACATGTGGCAAGAACCACAAAAAGTAGCAGGCTGCTGAACACTCTTATGAATGGAAATAGGAGTGTCTGGTAAACTAGTCATGCCTGACATTAAGCAGAAGAGAACTTTAAGTGGGATTTTAGCATGCATCTGCTAATGGAGCTTTGCTCTTTTGCTTTTTCCTTCCAATCACAAAACATAGGTTTAAAGTTTTTGCAGATTATGAAGCATACGTCAAATGTCAAGAAAAAGTCAGTCAGCTGTACATGGTGAGTAACTTGCGGAGATTTGTGAAAGAACTGTTTATTGTGGCTAATCAAATTGCTTTCTTATTAAATCTAAGTAATAGAGCCCCCGCACTATTGAAAAGGGGATGGGATGGGCTGAAGATGTTTCTCAGCCATGCAGTACATGCCTAGAATGCGCAAGGCCCTGTGTTCCGTCCTCAGCCCCACAAAGGAAAAGAAGAGAGGCAACTTTCCGGGTTCCTTAGATCAAAACATGACTTTCTCGGGCTGGGGATTTAGCTCAGTGGCACAAGCACCTGGCTGGCAAGCATGAGGTTGTAAGCTCGATCCCCGGTACCAAGAAAAAAAAAAAAAAAAGACTTTACAGAGTTTAAGCAGAGGCTGGGATTTGAGATTTCCACAGCAATTGTAAATTTTTTAATAACCAGCGATTCATCACTTCTTGAGCACCTGTTTCACAGGTGACATAGCCTGGCAGCTCGGGGTATAAAGCCTCAGAGAGGCAGGGAGCCTTGGGCATGGTGCACAGCATGGGCAGAGCCCCCTACCCCCAGTCAGCCCGTAATGCTGGGGTTGTCAATCCCACCTCACTGTCACCAGAGCAGCTGTCCCAAGGTACAGAGATGCTGCCACCCCTCTGTCCACAGAGCTTCTGACCCGGTTGTGGGTGGGATCCATCATTAGTATTTGAAAACCCTGCCAGGATATTTCTAAGGCTGACCCTTAGTTTACTGGCATAAGGATCGACCTCCCAGTCTTTGAAAATTGCAAAATAAGTACCACTCCTGGACCACTCATGGAGTTGGGCTATATGAGTAGAACGAAAATGTGTAGAAAGAAGGTTCCCTTGTGCTTGAATATTTTTTAAAAAACAGGACAACAAAAAAGACTGTACTATCTGAAAATTTTTTAAAGGGCTAGAGCCACATGAATGAGCCTTCACGTGCAACACTGTACATCTGTATCCAGTAGCCCTCTAGGAATAGAGGCGGGAAGATGGACCTGTGACAGAAGCGACTCTTAGTCGCAGCAATCTCGGAGCAGTGCATACAGGAGAGCTTTGTGCCCAGACTCCACTAACATTTCTCTCTATTCCTTCCCCATGGTCACCCTCCATGTCCCCAAAGGGTTGTAAAATAGGACCATTCAAGGCCTGTGCTACTTTCCAGCCCTTAGTTTCTACCTAAGTCATACCAGGGCCCCGAGCGTCTCTACAGACCCAGTAGAGTGAGTCCAAGCTAGTGGCTGTGACAACATGAAAGTGGCAGGACTGAGCTAAGGGGCACACACAGCCCCCACGGACTCAGAGGTGGAGGAAAGAGAAGGGCCACCTCGAGAAATGAAAAGCAAACAGAGCAGGAAAGGAAAATAGGAACAAGGACAAGGACCAATGTAACTGTCAGTTCACCCCGTGCATCTCCTCTGTAAACTGTGGCCCAAGTCCAGCGATCCAGAAGCCCAGCATTTGACACAGTCCTGCTGCTCATTAGTGCAAATTGCAGTTTCCCACTCTTCATAGTAATTGTCTCATCGAGGCTTAGTAAACATGACCTGCATAGCTGGAAGTCTAGCCGTTATTCATTTAAATAGTGGAATAAAGGGAAGAGTGGATGCTCCTATTTGCTTTTATTATAATAAAGCTTGCAAAGCCTGAATAAATACAATTTCAGGCTCTGTTTTATAGTACATGGAGGTATAATGATAGTTTTAGTCTTTGTTTTAAATGCTTATAATGCATTTGAATAACATCCAGTAAACTTTCAGAGCTTTTTGGGGGAGATGTTGTTTTGTTTGGTTTTGGGGGTGTATTGGGACAGGGTCTCATTATGTAGTCCAGGCTGACCTTGAACTTGTGGCTTCCTGAGTGCTGGAATTACAGGCATGGGCCACCATGTCTGAACCAGCATTCTTTACAAAAAAAGTGAGTCTATAAATTTAATGTCTTTTTATAATCTTTCTTATATAAAATTTTGAGATTATATTTTTAAGGTTAAAGCTTTAATTCACCCTGTTTTGAAACTCCAGTGGAGTCTTTGGGACTCCCTATCAACCCACTGGGGCATGTACCTCTAGAGAGAACAAAACAGCTAAGTAGGTCAACACAGACTTTCACTGCACTGCCTGCCTGCATTACACTCACAGAGAGCACTCGAGGGTAGTGTTTGGAAGCTGTGTGAGCAACAGATTAAATGTCTCAACATGGCGTGTTGCATGGCATGAATATTTGTCTTCTCCTTCTCCACTGTTTAAAAAGAGATCACTTCATCCATAATAAAGTGCAAGAAATACGGTGCTCATGCCCAAACGTTGTAACCACAGTAAGAATTACCCGTTACAGAATAATATCCTCGCATTCTCTTAAAATGAAAAATACTCCTTTTTCACTCCTAAGAGAAATATACTCTAACTATGAGAAAAACGTAGTCTGCCCTACCTGTCTATCAACTGTGGAGCAAGTGTATTTATAACTCACTGGAGTTCTGTCATTTCCCTATGAGACGAGTTTGATCTGATGTTTGTCACCAGGCCTGCTGGCCACTCAGGCCCTTGGCTAAATGTGCATATGTTGTTTACAGAACCCAAAAGCCTGGAACAGGATGGTGCTTAAAAACATAGCTGCCTCAGGGAAATTCTCCAGCGACCGGACAATTAAGGAATATGCTCGGGACATTTGGAACATGGAGCCTTCGGACCTAAAGATTTCCCTGTCCAATGAATCTAGCAATGAGGTCAACAAAGCCGAAGGAATGGAAATATAAACTGTCCCTAGAAAATACAGCTTCTTATTGAACTTGGACATTTTTGCAACATTCGTTGATTTTGCTTCATGTTTTGTCAGTTGATATTAATTAAGTATGTCTGGGATATGGGAAAGTACATGACTATATTTAGGGCTAAAAATAAAGTGTCAATTTCCAAGGACTGCATAAGTGTCAAAACTTATTACTTGATAACAGGTCAGTAGCCTGCTAGGACTCTCCCTAAAACTAATCAGAAAGCTAGAAAACTGCCTGGAACTTTTTAATGCCATTAAACGAACTAAAGTAACATAGAAATGTAACTACATTGAAATACATTTCTCACACTGCTAAGTCAAATCAAAGACCACTGACTTGAACCATTCAGGCTTCTATAGCAAAGAAGGGGTCATAAATTGGGTTATAAACAAAAGAAATTTTATTTCTCACAGTTCTGCAGATGAAAAGTCCAAGATCAGGGGCCTGGCAGATGTGGTGACTGGTGAGAGCCAGGGTTGGTTCATGGATGGGGCCTTCTCACTGTGTCCTCCCTGGGCAGAGATACTCTGAATCTATTTCACTAACCCTGTTCATGAAAGCCCACCCCTCAGGACTTCCCACCTCCTAAAGCCATCGCATTGCCGAGTAGGTCTTAGCATATGGATTTGAGGGCAGACAGACGCCAAGCCATAGCAACCAACTTATTCCCAGAAGGTTTGTTGGCCATATATTTTAGACGGGATCCAACATCTACCAGGTTCTGATTCTCCACATGCCACCCCACCCAGCACCCATGCCTTCCTTATTAAAAATGACAAGTGGCTTGCGGGAGCATGCAGGCTTTCAGCGCCACTGAGCAGCCTGGTTCAGTTTTGCATCCAGGAAGGCTACCTCGCAGGTCTTCCACCGAAGATGTCTGCTGTCTCAGACCTCATGCCCACTGCTTGCTCAGAAAATCTCTGCAAAAAAAAAAAAAAGCACCCAAGTCAGCTCTCGTTTCCTCCTCCTCCTGGTCTCAGTAAACCAAAGCAGCCCAAGTTGCCTTTATAGGAAGATAATCGTTCGGTAAAGCAGTTCTTACCTCACGACTGTTACAAACATGGCGCTTTTACAAAGATGGTTGTGTTGGAAGCCGGGAGGAAAGATCACCATCCTGACCCTCTCTTTATTCCTGTAGGCAGCACGTGCAATTGCATAGAGCTGTAAAAGACAAAAGGGCAGAGACTCAAGGATGGCAATTTAAAGCCATAGGTCTGCTATAATTTTCCTAAAAGACACAGAAACAACCAACCTGGACAGCCTGTCTCATTAAGTCAGAGACATGGGACTCTCCAGACCCCCCGGGGGCTGCCTTCCAGGTAGGGGACAAGACGCTACAGTTACTACAGAACCGACAAATGCTCATCCTTTCGGGGCCTGTATCTGGTTGCAAAGGGACCAGGGATGCTATGGGCCACCCTAGCACAGGTTTATCTAAAGGGAAAAAGCCATCTGCATTTGAGAAGCCCACACGGGTTCCCACAACAGCCCAGGACCCTCTTCTCTGCACTTGGACCAGATGAATGGCTGAGGAACCCCCAAAATACTCCTTTGAGCTCAGTAGCCAACTAATATGCAGTGTGTAAACCAGGCTGTTTAGAGAATCCCATATAGTATCAGAGATCTTCTCTGAAGCACTAATCAAAATTCAGTTGGATGAAAAAAAAAAAGATAAAATAAGTACGGTGTGTTTCTGTCGACACTAAATTCTTACTAAAGTTTACCTTTTTTCCATCCTCTAGCGGCACTGTTCTGTCATCCTCTCCATGTAAGATGAGAAGGGGAGAAGACAGGAATTTGACGCTAGAGATAAGTGGGTGAACAGGATTCTGGTCAGGAACTATACCTTGAGATTTAACTTACAACGTTAGCAAAACATGAAGTTTGCCCAAAACATAAGAAATCTCTTTCTTTCCTTCCAAGGAATGATGGTTTAATATACAGACAACTTCATGTAACAATTTCTTCTCCAATCTTTAGTTTCCCTCTCTTCTATTTGTACATACAATGTAATCAAGTATTTAACTGATTTAATTTACTTTTAGGTGGTATTTGGAAGTTTTAAAGAATACTGAAACACTGAATTTGCACAGTGTACCTTATTTTTCCTTATTTCGTCTTGTTTTGTAAAACCTCAGATATTTTAATTAAAAGGCTACAAAGGCCAAGCACAGTGGCACAGGCCTGTAATCTCGGCAGTCTGGGAGTCTGAGGCAGGAGGATCACAAGTTCGAGCCTAGCCTGGGTAACTCAGTGACTTAGTAAAATCCTGTCTCAAAATAAGAAATAAAAAAAGGACTAGTGATATAACTCAGTGAAAAGGTTCTGAATTCAAGATGGCTGAAAAACAAAAGAACTCAAAACCTCTAAACAATAAAAATGACCCCAGAACCAAGGAGACCTTTTTGTAGCAATTTATTTTTCCCCACTGCAAGTAGAAGATAGACATGCAATTACTAGATTTCATTAGCTTCCAGTTGGGCTGCTAGTTTGGTGACTCAAAAAGGCTATGGCACAAAGAATGACATCTCTCCAATGATTTTCTCAAACAATACTTCCCTTTCCTTCTAAACTCTTGACAACCAGAGTTCCCTGCCACCGAGACTCAGTGTCACTGCTGACAGTGTTAGACTTCCTCAAGTGTGTTATTGACACTGTCTATTTGGAAGCATTCTTAAATTCTGCACCTGTGAGAGGCCAACTTGCCAAATACTGGCCACTGGATTTGCTGTCAGGTTGGTAAGCTGGGTATTAAGTAGGTTTGGGTTACACAGGGAATTTGACCTAGAAGTCAGGGATCCCTTTAGGATTCCTGGACTAGACCATGGGCCATAAATAGATAACTCTCTTTATGACTTCAGAAAGAAGGCTGGATTGATGAAGGTACAAGGAAAATAGAAATACTGAACATTTATATAAACCATATCCCAAAATGTACTGCCCATCTAAGTATGCCAAGATGATTTCATAACATATCGGATTCTAGTGATTCTGATTTATCATCTAGTAAGTCACATGGTAACCTTAGAGTCCTATAGAATAACAACGCACATCTCTTCATCGTTAGCTTACTTTTCATCATTAGCGAAGGTTATTTTGTCTTCTTTTAGGGAATCGTAAAGTACACGTAAACATCTTGGAAACTTCTGGCAAATCTATTTTTAAAAAAGAAAACAAAAACCATGATTATCTTACCCACAGCTGTGTCATCTGTTGTCTGAGTGTGGACCATACCACCATAGACAGCAGTGACTGTCTACATATAAAAAAATTCTCAAAACTTTTATGATTTTAAAATGCAACTAATGCCATTTTAGAGAATTTAGGAAAAAAGGAACAAAGAAACAAATCACACATTTTTCTACCATCCTAGAGAATCACGGGTAACACTTGGCCTTTTGCTTCTTGTCTTGATTTCATACTCAACATATATCATGGACTTTTATTCCTCTCTGCTCCTAAAGAAGTAGGGATATGCAAAATCTAAGAATTGTTCCTACTATAGACAGAATTAACCATAGGAGAAAAATACTCTGATTCATCAAAAGTTGCAGTAAAACTAGGCAATACCTAGATACTCAGTTTGAGAAGATTGGAACGGTAGAAACTATTGAATGTGATTGAATATAACACGTCTTTAAAAGACATGTTAGGTTTGGACAATGACCACAGGGCCTCAAATATACCTATACCAGAGAATTTTTTCTGTAATAGCAAAGTCCAGTAAATAGAAGGCTATCCAAATCTGCTTTTTGGATATTTCAAGTAAGTCCATAAGTCAACTGGTTGACATGCCCTAAAAAACCCATTTCAACTGAAAGGAGGTGTAAAGGATGGAAACCCTGAGCCGTCAGCCCCTTCTTTACACCTTTGCACGCCACCTCCACACTGCACCCCACACCCCCACGCTTCTCCCCACCCCCACTCTCACTCCATCCCAGCCACCTTCACCCTGTGCTTGGTAGCTGCCAACAACCCCAAGTGGCTCCCGACCTGACCTCTATAATCCCTTGCTCACCGGGACAGAGGGGTGACTGCTTTATCCCTTTATCAGATCTTAACACTTTCACTCAGCATTGTCTGAAGGCACCCAGATTCCATCAAACGTGTTGCCTTGGCCTCAAAGGCTCTGCAGAATCCAGAGGCCACCTCGTCCCCTGTCACCGAGCTCCTTCCTGTCCACCTTCAGGGTTCAGGCTTCGTGGTCTCTGCTTCTGGAACATGCCAAGTTTGACCGCACTGCAAGCGCTCACCTTTTCTTTTCTCTTGGCCTAAGACTGCTGAATTTTGTCAATGTAGCCGGCTTCTTATGATACAAGTCTCAGCCTAGGGGGTATTTCTGCAGGATATTTTTTCCTAAGCAGCTACTAACCCTGGGCTTCTACCACTCAGTTGTTCTCTATCACATTATTTTATTGCTTCTGCAGCACTACTGGGTATTTTCTTACTGTATACTTGTCTGTTAATAAGAGGAGAAACCAGAAATTTCTTTTTCTCTGTGATATTCGCAAGACCTAGAAAATGGTTTGGTGCGTGATAGGCATTCGATACGTATTTGCTAAAGATGGGATGGCTCTATTGTATAATCATCCCTGGTGTACACTTTTAGCCATTATCTGTCAACTTCACTTTAGTGTGCCTGAACTTCAGATTTTCTATCTTAAGATAGATTGGCGAAGAGGAAAGACCAGCAAAGAATTATACTCAAGAGGGTGGGAGCCGGGCGTGGTGGCGCATGCCTTTAGTCCCAGCACTCCGGAGGCTGAAGTAGGTGGAGTGTTGTGAGTTCGAGGCCAGCTTGGGCTACAATGCGAGCACAAGTCTGGCCTGAGCTACACAGTGCGACCCTGCCTCAAAAAACTAGGGCCGGGAGTTTGGCTCAGTGGCGTAAGCGCCTGTCTGGCAGGCGTGAGGCTATGAGTTTGATCCCTGGTGCCGCAAAAAAAAAAAAAAGAAAGAAAAGAGGGTGGGCCAGAGGCTGCAATGATGTAGTAAAAGGCACATTTCCAAGAAAAGGAAATAAGGGCAAAATTGATAGGCTGGGGTTGATAAAAACTTCAACCTCATTTTTTTAAAAACAAAAATAAATCATTAAAATTTGCCCCACTGGTATAATAATGCCATTTGTTATCATCTCCCAAGACGAACTGTGGGAATCTAGAGAATAGTGACTTTCTAATATAATGATGTTGTTAAGCCAATTTTTTTTTTCTGGCTTAAAAAAGTAATTCATGCCCTTCGGCCACTGAATGGATACCGTCAGGGAGGCTAGCAGCCATGGAGACAGACTCCTGCTTTGCTTTTTTGGTGCAGGTTTGCTGCTCCCAGAACCTCCTCGGCGTCCTGGGTTGTGTGTGGCCTGTGCTTTTATTTTTGTGTTCGCGTAGCAAATGATTTGCGATCAGGTGCAGGCTGAGAACTAAACACTTGCCCTCTTCATTCTTCTCCCCCTTCTTCATGACAAGGGCCTGATATTTTTGGTTCATTTTTTTCTTTGCTTTGCCTTCTGATTTCCTCCCTCCTGGAATTGGACTCCTCAGAGGAAAATTCAGTAAGAGAAACCCTTCAGTAATTCATCACAAATTCTGAAGGAGAAAGAAGAAAGCAGACTCGAGTCCACTTCATCGATGATTGCTCATTCCCTACTAGCCAGGGCCGCCCTTGGAGACTGAAAGGTCACATCATCCCCTCTGGCCCAGACCATGGCAACCAGCTCCTAACTGGTCATCCTATTTTCCTCTCTCTTCCACAGTGCTACCAGATAAATGTTCTTAAAAAATCTGCTACTATAAAGCTTTGGGGATGCCATGCTGTCTACTAAAAACAACTGCTAGCTTGACAACAAGCCTGTCCACACCTGGCCACCATCTTCCACTCCGAGGTTGCTGCACCCAGCTGCTACCTGGAGTTAGATGGCCTTTCCTCTTCTCATAAGGCATGCAACAATTCCACAAGCTTCTGAGCCTCGATTTCCCCCCTCTCTAACTAGAAGCAATGATGCCACCACACTCGGAGATGCTGGGAGGATGTGACAGGGTCACAAGAGTGAAAGGTGACCGTGGAAGCCCTGCATTGACTCTAGGGTGTTTTAGAGTACAGCTGCCTCGCCATTCGGGTCTTGCCTCCTCTGTTTCCTAATTATTTTCCCTTCCTTGCAAGAAAGGAGCTTAGATCCTATCTCTCTGGAAGATCTTTGCTGACCACACCTAGCTGCGAGAAATGAAGACTCCTTTCTTAATTCCTTTTATCCTATAATTACTACTCTGGATCCTCCCCTGCTAGTTATTAATCTACTCTGTAACAGCAAGAGTGGAAGATGGGAAGGACCATTTGTTGGGTGCTTATGTACAGTAGAAAGCTTCACATCCATTTCCTTACCCTTTAGGTATTATCAGCCCCATTATTAAAAGCAAATGGGAAAACTCAGAGAAGGTTAACAACTTACAAAAGTCCTACAGGGTTCATGGCAGGGGCCGGATTTGAACCCAAACTTGCCTGGCTCTATCATCATGTTCATTACCCATGTCATTGTGAGAGACAAAATAGACTGCAACGCAAAATCTCTGTTGCCGCTATATGGTCCTATTTATGTCCTCTGTCTCCAATGAATCAGAAAGCTTCTTGAGGTTGAGGACTCCCTTGTATTCCCTGCATCTGTCTCACCCTACTCACAGTCTCTTAGTCAACAACAATGCTCAAACCTGGCACCTCACTGGGAAGAGACACAGCCATCGAGAGCTGGCTCAGTGACAGGCATTACCGAAGGTGCTTTCTGTATACTGGCTCATGTAACGTAATTAGCACAACCACCGGGCATAGGTTTTTCTGACTCCAGTTTACAAATGAGGCCATTAAAGCATTAGACTGTGCCCACAGTTACACAGCTGTGGAGTTGCAATCCCGGAAATCACACCCAGACACACAGCAGAGGAGGATTCTTAAAGACTGCAATGCCAGCCGGGCGTGTGGCGCACGCCTTTAATCCCAGCACTCGGGAGGCTGAGGTAGGAGGAGCGTTGTGAGTTCGAGGCCGGCTTGGGCTACAACGCGAGCGCAAGGCTGGCCTGAGCTACATAGTGCGACCCTGCCTCAAAAAACCAGAGCCGGGAGTTTGGCTCAGCGGCTTAAGCACCTGCCCTGGCAGGTGTGAGGCTGTGAGTTCAAACCCTGGTGCCACAAAAAAAAAAAAAAAAAAGACTGCAATGCCGTATTACCGTGGCACTGTAATACCGGCAGGGCTGTAGCACTGTAGTGCCTGCAGGACGGTCACACTTCTAGATCACAGAGAACCTACTGAGCCGCACACAGTCCCTGACTTAGAATGGTTCAACATAATTTTTGGACTATGAGGGGAGGAGAGGGATATGCATTCAGTAGAAACTGAGTGTTTTGAATTTTCCCAGGTTAGTGATATGCTGGATGGGTATGGTCCTTGGCAGCCACCGAGGGGAAACAACTGAGACCCTGCAATGTTGCACCTGCTCGCTGTGGCACTGGCAGCACAGGTACAGCAAATGCTTTGTTGACTTAGGACATTTTCAGGCTATGATGGGTTAATGAGCATAGAAGTTCATCATAAATCAGCAAACATCTGTGAAGTTTATGGCCTTTTTAGCCAGGCGTGGGGGCGCGCGCCTGTAGTCCCAGCTACTCGGGAGGCTGAGGTGGGAGGATCGCTTGAGTCCAGGAGTTCTGGGCTGCAGTGCGCTATGCCGATCGGGTGTCCGCACTAAGTTCGGCATCAATATGGTGACCTCCCGGGAGCGGGGGACCACCAGGTTGCCTAAGGAGGGGTGAACCGGCCCAGGTCGGAAACGGAGCAGGT
>RJWM01038622.1:0-16759 GCA_004363535.1 Dasyprocta punctata | reverse complement strand
ATTTGTTTCCCTAGTACTGGGGATTGAACCAGGGTCTTCTCACAGAGCTATGTTCCCAGCCTTTTGTTTTGAGAGAGGGTCTCACTAAGTTGCTAAGTTTCCCAAGATGGGCTTGAACTTTTGATCCTCCTGCCTTAGCCTCCCAGAGTGCTGGGATTACAGATGTGAGCCAGCACTCTCAACTGGTCACTACTGTTTTAGGAGCTGCCAAGAAAATGTCCTTACTGGACCTTGAGGGATGGGCCTCTGGGGCCCACTAGAGGTGAGCAAACATTGGCTCTAGGTATAAATGAGCTTCTCTGGGCTACTGGGGAGAACTGCCATAAATCACCTTTCCCCCAGCTCCCTGTTCAGGATTCAGAAGGGAGAGTCGATCTCTAGGAAGAAGTTAACCTTCTTATCCCTCCTTTCTCTGGAGAAAAATGGGGGTGTCATTTTGGCCCGAGGGATACAGCTCAGTATGGATCTTCCTGGATATAAGATCAGCTCCCAGCTCCACTGTGACTCATAATTTGAACTCAGTTGGTCTTCTGCCCCACACCCTTGGCTTCCTAGTAGCTCTTGTTCCTGCTGGATAATAATTCCTCTTCTGCTCTACCCTGCCCACCCTCCACTTTCTGAAGGACATCATGAAGCTGAGTGTAGGTGGATAAAATGGTCACGTGCATGATATCTAAATTCCATATAATTGCTATCTCAAATATATCAGGCCATCCTCAGGCTGTTCCATTCCCTCTGCTCCTGGAGATAACGACTGTGAAAACACACTTTGAGAGAAAAACAGGAGGACTGCAATGTGGGCGGCCCCTGCCAGCAGGACAATGGAAACCCCTGGCCTGTGCTCATGTATGGTAGATGACGCCTTGCATGGAACATGCTGACCAGCTGGGCCAGGCACAGAGCAACTCATCTCCCGAATGGAGGCTTCGGGCAGGAAGTTTGCAGATTTGGTCTTGCCGTCTGTATGGGATGAGCTTTTCTTACCATAGCCAGCAGACCTTTCGTATCCAGCATATTTTGTTATGGTGGCTTTGGATATTTGTGTCACCACTTATCTCCCACCATTAAAGGGACTATTGATCATGTGCTGTGGCCATCTTGGGCCTTTGTGAATGACTGACTAAGGATCATGAGTTCCTGAGGTTTTGTGTTGCTTTTCTTACTGAACTCTCACAACCACAGAAGTCACTATCCAAGGTCACAGAGAAACCCCAGGTTCCCTGGTGCTTAGTCTGGTGCCCTTTTTACTGTATCTACCACAATGAGACCCTGACTTACAAACATTCAAGTTGTGAACACTCACAGATACAAATGGGCCTCACATTATGAACATTCGTAGATGGGAACAAATAGCGGAAGTAGCTCCTGTATCTGCCGGACGTGGTCACAGCTGTGCTGCTGTGTGCTGCGCTCAGTCAGCCCAGGATGTCCACAAGCAGGAGGAAAATCAGTGATGCTGTAGAGGGCAGTGCTAGGAAGTGCAAAGCAATATGCATTGTCTATTTGTGTCAAAGGTGTGTAAGACTCACTCTGTCAGACTTATGAACAAATCTGACTTACGAACGTTCTCCCGGAATGGAACTTGTTCATAAGTGGGGGACTTAATGTATTTGTGGGGAAGGCTGGGGTCATGCAAGAGGCTTTGGGCATATGAGAACTGAGTCAGGTTTACCTGTGAAACCAAATCCAATAGAAATTGGGTAATGGAGACAGTAACATCTTTCAGTGGTGCCGGAAACTCAGACTCAAGCCTGGAGGAACATGGTTGGTTCCTCCGCTTTTCCCTAAACACACAGGGCTGATTCAGACAAGCCAGTAGCAGTGGTTTTCCCAAAGACAGCTCCTTTGGCACTCAGGGATGAAGTCAAGATGTCTGATGTTGCTTGGTCCCTGGCCCTTTTCTACTTCCTTGGTCCTTTCCTCTCCACTGGGCACTATCTCTGTAGCACCTCCTTTGCAGTCAGCCTGTGATTTACTGTGGTTTGGGCTACTGTATTTGGCACTACCAGGTCATGGCTAGAGACAGGGGCTTGTACTGTGCTGATAAAATTTTGTTTCCTGCATCTCTAAGGGCAGAGCTTATGTGATCACCCTCCCCGTGGGATCCAACAGACTGTTTACTGATGATGGAGTCCCCAGAAGTAAAACGATCTATGGACTTCTTTCTTTTTTGTCATCTACTGGTCCCTAGCAGAATACCAGTCACATAGGACTGATTCAAAGGCAGCTGCCATCATTGTTCTTACTGTTGCTTTTATTCCTCACAATTCCAAAAGAAAGGTGACATTGTCCTCATTTTGCAAATGAGAAACCAGGTTTAGAGGAGAAGGCTGACTGGTCATGGGGTGTAATAATGGGATTAGAACTCAACTTGTGCTGGTCCAAAGTCAGGGTCATCATTACATCACTCATTCTCCCCCTAATGAGAAACAAATCCAAGCTGGTTTCTGAGATTCCTCATTTTAAAAACCTGGATCATGATCCCAAGTCTCTTAATTAGCTAAAGGACTTGCTTTTCACTGGGGACTAAAGGATTTACTTTTCACTGGGGAAGCAGACTTAGCAAGAACTAGAAAGGTGTTCAGTTAAGAATGGGTTGTGGCCGGGCGTGGTGGCGCACGCCTTTAATCCCAGCACTCGGGAGGCTGAGGTAGGCGGGGCGTTGTGAGTTCGAGGCCCGCTTGGGCTGCAACGCTAGCGCAAGGCCGGCCTGAGCTGTACAGTGCGACCCTGCCTCAAAAAACCAGGGCCGGGGGTTTGGCTCAGCGGCTTACGCGTCTGTCAGGCAGGCGCGAGGTTGTGAGCTGGATCCCCGGTGCCACAAAAAAAAAAAAAAAAAAGAATGGGTTGTGGCTTAGGGTGAGGACTTGGGCCCATCAGGAAACCCAGAATGCCAGACTGGAAGGAAAGGTAGAAGCTCTGTGTCTGTGCATCATGTGCAGTGGTTTGCAAGTGAGGCAGAGTGTTCCTGTCCTGCAGCCAGTGCGCTGAAGTTAGAGAGGAGTTGAGGCTCCCAGCCTGGGAGGCAGACAGAGTGTGTCTCAGAGACATAGGAGAGTTCAGAGGTCAGGGTCAAAGCCCTGGGCACTTGACTGCATCTGGGAATAGGAGGGATGCAGTGAGGGGAAGCATGCCTGTCATCCCAGTTATTCGTGAGTCTCTGGATGAGGGATCACAAGTTCAAGCAAGTCTGGGTAGCTTAGCAGGACTGTGTATCAAAATAAGTTGAACTGAAGGGACTGGGACTCTACTTCAGTGGTAAAGCACTTGCTTACCATGTGCGAGGCCCTGGGTTCCATCCCTAATATCACCCCTAAAATAATCAAGCCCAGAAGTCATCCAGTTGTCACAAACATAGGCAAGAAATTGGGCAGTGTGGTGTGGGGGGACCCAGGTCCAGAGGCTCTTTGGGGTGATGGGGCAGCAGTGTCCAAAGCTGAAATTCAAGGCTCAAGAGAGACACTGGAACTGGAAAGAGGGAGGTCACTGATGGACCCTACTGTGGTGTCTGAGTTTCCTTCATGTCCATCTGCAGTGAAAAAGGATCAAAGTCTCTCAAAGACTAAGTCATGTTCACTCTGTAGGACTTGCAAAGGCAAGACAATCTCTTCATTCATCTTGGAAAGATAGACACCACATGCATTTTCTGCCCAGGTTTGGTCCAGCTGCTCAATGGCTCCTTTCCTGCTCAATGCAGGGTTTTCATTCCATGATGTCCTTCCTGAAAGAGAGTCAAAAGTTTGGACAGTAGATGACATGAGTTCTGACTGCACCTAATGGCAGTCAAGGACTTTCTTTATCTTAAAAGTACCATACCTCTCTAGATTTATGTAATGATTAGCCTTGACAGTACACCTGTCACTAGGTAGATTCCCAATTTAAATGATGGACACTAAGAAGTAGAAGAGTTTAATGATATTCCCAACTGTGCTGGCTCCAAGGCAGAAATATGGTGGAAGGACACGGGGGAGCAAAGCTGCTTAATTCATGGTGGCCAGGAAGCAGAGCAGTGCCAACAAGAGATATATCCTCCAAAGGCATGCCCCTAGAAACCTACTTCCAACTGGTCCCCAGTAGCAGCTTAGTCATGAACATCAGTGGATTAATCCACTAATTGGTCTGGCATCCCCATGACCCACTCACCTCTCCAGGACTCTCAGTCCAGGCAGGTTGAGAATTGGTGCATCCATTTCATAATCAGGCTATTTTCTTACTATTGAGAGTTTTGAGCACCTTAAATAATTTTATTAACCACTTAATTAGATGTATGGTTTGCAGACTTCCTCTTCCTTTCTGTGCACTATATCTTATCTCTGTTGAATATTTTCTTTGCTATATGGAAGCTTCTTAGTTTGATATACTCTCACTTGTCTAGTTTCTGTTTTGCTGCCTGTGCTTTTGGGGTCATATGCAGAATCTGCTTACACCAACGCCAGAGAACTTTCCCATTATGTTTTATTCTAGTAGTTTTAACAGTTTCAGATCTTATAAGTCTTAAATCCATTCTGAGGATTTTTTTAGTGATTAATATGAGGTATAATTTTATATTTTTACATGTAGATATCTAGTTTTCTGAGTACAATTTATTGATGAGACTGTCATTTCCTGTGTGTATGTGTGCACGCACTCACATATGCACACATGTATTTGTAGTACTGGGGATTATTAAACCCAGATCCTTCACACTGAGCTCTATCCCTAGTCATATTTTTATTTTTTGAGACAGGTCTTGCTAAGTTGCTCAGGCTTCTCACCAACTTGTGAGCCTTATGCCTCAGCCTCTCAGAGGGTTAGGGTTATAGGAATACACTACCATTTCCAACACCACTTTATGTTTTTGGCATCTTTGCCCAAAATCTGGTGTATAAATGTGCGGATTTATTTCTTAGCCTTCTCTTTAGGGAGGAGATATCTCAGTGTTGTGTTTTATGTGTTATTTCCTTATAGCTAAAATCCCCAAACTGCTGGTGTCTAATAGTTAATGACTCATGGCTATATGAGAAAAGCATCATTAACAATTAACAAGAAATTACGACTTTGTTTATACATTGAATATTATGGCTTTGTGTTTCTGAGATACACTGGTTTTTCTAAGATGTGCTAAAACAGTCAAAACCACCAAAGTTTAAGAAAAAATGATACTATATTTGCCTTTCCATGTACATTGTGACACCTAGATTGATTTATGCCTGTAGTGAACATGTGTGTGTACACACACAGACACACATAAAATTAGCCTTTGGCTATGAATTAGAAATGTGGATTAAACTGCTTGATGAACTTGCTGAACATAATCTCAAGATTAGTTGTGGTGTACGTATTCATGTGTGATCGTGACAATATGTGTACATACAATTTATAAAATACTGGTTTTTGAATGCTTTATCTTAGTACTTATTGGCAGAATGGGAGAGAAATTTTCCCTCTATCCTCTGAGGTTGAGAAACTGGGTCTATGAAATAAGCTAACAGCAGGCAGATTAACAGGAGAAAAGCTACCCATGCATTGGGACATCACAAGGCAGACAAAGTAAATATCTCTCAAACAGTGAGATTCAGAATATTATGTGCACTCTTCATAAAGGTAAGGGGAAGAGAGATATAGCAACTTATGGGAGAATAAGGGATTTGGGGAAAGAGATAATGGGCGGTTAGAGAAACAGTTTGTGACGAAGTGTGCCTGGATGTGGTGTCAACTTCTAGTCTCTCCTTTTGATACAATTTAACTTTCTTGGTTGATGAAATGCCTATGAAGAGACAGAAGACAGCTGAATTCTTTCTGGAGGACCTGTCTCCAGGCAGTTAAGGGAAATTAATAGAAACTTCCTCTTCCTACGCCTTGGCTGTTTTTCAAGTGCTTTCACTAATAGTCACCAAATACCAAAGCGGCGTATTTTGGGGTAGCATATCCTGAACTTACTCATCTTCCTTTTTAATTTTATGTACAAACTTCACTCTCAAATGCCTGCATATTCTTAGATCATTTACTAGCATAAAATTGTGGTCTTCAGTAAGGCACTTATTCTCTTAGTCTCTTCATCTATAAAGTGGAACTGTTAATATCATTAAAGATGCTGTTAGTTGCAAGGAAGAGAGATCTGAACAAAACTAATTCATAACAACGAGGAAATGTATTATCACATGGGGCAAAAAAGCAAAAGTAAAATAGTTCAAGACACAAGAAGACCATGGCTCTGGATCCTCTCCTGGTGATCTTTTGGCCTGGCATTCTCTCTCTCTCTCTCAGGTATTTTGTCTTCAAGTTAACTTTCTTCATGGTTGCAAAAGACTGCAGGAATTCCAAGTATCAGTGCTAGACCCATCAGTATCCAAGGAGAAAGACATTCTGCCTTCCTGTGTAGCTTTCATTAAGACCAGTACCCTCCCTCCCCCAAAATGTCCTCATGAGCAACTTTTCTCTCTCTGCAGCCAGCAGAGTTTTCACCTGTCACTGGCCAGAAGTATGTCACCTCCCTGACTGAAAAGGGCCTCATTAATTGTCTTAAACCAATAAGAACCCACCTCCAAGGATACCCTCTTCCTGAAGTAATGCCCATGTGAAAGAGGGTATAACTTTAACAAAACTGGGGTTCAATTGAGAGTGATAATGGATTTAGGCAAGAAGCATGAAATCATTGAAGGGGCAGATGACATAGCACAAGATTTAATGTGTTAATGTATATAAAACTCTCCAAACAGTGCTTAAGCCATGGGAAGTGATTTATTATATATTTGCTGTTATTATTGTGATTAGCGTATGGATTGGATACAGCTCAGTGAGCCATACCATTGAAAAAGATAATTGTGAATAATACTGTTTGATTAGAGATAAAGAGAGAAAGATGGATGCTATAGGTAAGCAAAGGAAAAGCTGGGCCTCAGAACCAAAGGCCGTGGGTCTGAGTTTGGTCATAGCCTGTACATTAGGAGGAGTCAGAGTAGCTTCCTAAGAAAGGGTGAGTTGCTATTGCCCAGCATACTAATGAGATCCAGTCTCAGCAGCCTTTTCTTTCTCAGTTACTTTCTTTTACTAGCTGGAAGGGGTGATTAGCTGCAGAATATTTTTTAAAGCAATCAAGGTATCTTAACCAAATGTTTAGATTCCATTGCTTTTGGTGGGGGAAGAATAGAGGTGGAAAATAGCATGTTGTATATATGGTATGCAAATTTAAATATCCCTTTATGAAAAGCACACACGTAACACTTGTAAGAAACCACAGAAAAGCTCTCACAATCCTAGCCAAAAAAGGAAAAGAAGAAAAATTTGCTTCTTAAGCTCTTAGCTATAACTAAAAATAATCTTCCTAGTCTATGTTTGATACATTACTCAAGAAAGACTCTACTCTGTGTATCTTCAATGATTTCTCAGATTTTTTTCCTCCTATACCATCTGACTTAAAGTGAATCCCAGTTACAGCTCATGGCTTTTTATACCATTTAGGATGTAGCTTTTTTGTTCTGGCCACTTGATGTGAGATTTTAAGCATAACAGAGATAACTATAAAACTACTGATCATGTCTTCAAAAAGGAAAATGCAGTTCTGGATGTAAAAGCCCATTTCACATTAGTGCATTAAGCGTTATTCTTGTAGCCTTGAGGACATTTTGAGGATTACTGATTGTGATATATTTTTTCTTTAATACAAAGCAAATTATTTTAAGGAACTTACAACAGACTTTGTCCTATCAAATCTGCTTACTTCAGGGAAACCAAAGAAGGCATGGAGAAATTTTGGAGCTTTTATTCTGGCACAAAAAAACAGTACTTTCTGTTTTCACCCATCTTGGCCTTCTTTCAAATTTTCTCTCAATCTTCTCAGTGAAAAATGTTCCATTATTTATAATCCACCTTGTAAAACTTAACCTTTGCCAAACTCTCTGTTTGGCATTTAGCATAGGCAAGTTCAAATAATAATTTCTACCTTTATCAGAGGCTTGGAGCCTCAAAAATGGTTCAAAGGTGTTTTCTCTGCATTTCCAGAATATTTTATTTGAAGTTTGAGGTGCAGCGAATTACTTGGAAGCTTCCTGAGCAAAACCGGATCACCAAGGGAAGGACTGTAATGGAAACTGCTGATTTCATCTGATGACAAGGGTGGGGAGGTCCTTGACCATGAGCTGCATTAGGTCCTGTAGCTTGCCATGCCTTCTTCTGGAAATCAATCTCATAGACCTTCGCATCCCAAAATGTTCGGGCTGAAGAATACACAGGGATGGAGAGTTAGGATACAGTGGCCCCAGAGCCTTGGGGAAAAAGCCATAGGAAAAACTCTCTGAAATGTTTATGCCAAAATCTTTTTAAGGACTCACAATGACCATTCCTATAAATAGATTTGTTACATTAGACTGTGGCTAGGATAACAGACTAATGGAAGCTGCTTTTTGTTTTCCATTCTTTTAAGGTCTTATTTGGATCCCATTATTCTTTGACTTTAAAGGGAATACTGGTTATAAGCAGTGAGTTGACTCACCTGCCTCTCCCTGACACATCCTGGGAAGAGCACATTTAGTAGTAGGTAGAGGTCACTCAGGATGCTAGGTTTTCAAAACAACTCTGATGTCCACAGTTAGCACTCTCCTCTCTGAGACTCAGAGAGGTTAAGCCACTTGCCCAAGCCAACTAAGCTCAGGCAGAATCAGAGCTGGGGCCACATCTCCTATGGTGCTGTTTCTGGATAGGGGTACTTCCTGCCAACACTTCCACGGATGTCCAAGTTGCCAAGGATAAGATATATTTGTGGATGTCTTGCCTGTTGTTAGGCACATCTGCTCTACCTCACGCATCCTTTATCTCCCACTGCAATTCAGTCTGAGAATACCAGGCCACACTGCAAAGGGAAGAGAAGTCTGGAGGTTTCCACCAAATCCCTGCATTTGGGCAGAGCCCTTTAAAATCTGCAGAATGTGTCCCATTTATCATCCTGCCTGACTGGGCCAGGCTGGCTCCTGGGTATGAGGGTGGAACCCCGGTTTATGTCCTGGCAGGTGAAGCCTGGGCGGCAGCTACTCTGAATCTGTGTTGACTTGTTGTATATTTGGTTCTAGGGGAGCCCCCCAGGGCCTCCTGGCCATTTTCCACTTTTGTCACCTCTCCCTACCATCTCCCACACCCAGCTCCACCTCGAGTTTTGTTTCTGCTTAATCCATCGTCATGGTGGGAAAGCTTCTTGAGCCTAGTGTGAAAGTGCTGGAGGCACTGGAGCACTGGAGGCTTCTGTCTGTTTATGCAACATAGATCAGGGCTGGAATGTCACATAAATCTCCCTGCCTGGCAGCTGCCTTCTGTGGACTAATAAGCAGATAAGCCTTGAATCCAGGGATGGGGATTTTTGGTCCTTTGAGACACAGGATCCCACCCCATCTCTTAGAGTCTCAGTCATTTCTCTCTTCTCAAGTCTTTCTCAATTCTGGATCTTCTCTTTATTATCTTCTTCCAAATCATACACAAAACCACTTAAAACAATCAAATAATTCTAAAGGTCTGTAGGGCTGAAGGCTAAAAACACAAAAGATATTCAAAAGTCATGTGCCCATGCTTTTCATTACTTTTGCCCTCAAGGACAATTTATGCTGAGAAATATCAGTAAGAAAAGGGAGAAAGTTATCCTTTCCTGGAGTTTCACGTGAAAATGTTCTGGGTGTTGCAAATCACCATGATGATCAGGGGGCTGAGAAAAGGCCATGGCACTGACCCTGATCAGCTGTGGGGTCTGAGTCTTGCCACTCATCCTCTCTGGATTTCTGGTTTCATGACTGTAATCCAAGAAATGGGGACTGGATGACTTCTAAGTCCTCTTCCAGCCCTGACCTGCTGTTTGCGAAGAGGAAGGTACTGTACCATAACAGGAGTGACCAGTGCACTTGTCCTCAGCTCAACAAAACCCCTGTCTACACAGATTGCCATGCCTGCCAATGTATAGAGAACCAGTGATGTGAGTGGTGAAAGAATTTACCTAGAGTGGAATAAGTGCAGACAGTGAGAGATGGTGGAGCAGTCAGGAGAGGGGACCATGCTCAGAGTCTGGAGGAGATGCTAATTTTGAAGGTGGATAGGTGTGGCTCTGACTTCAACCATTGGCAGCTGAACTCTTGGCTGTGAAGGGTAAACAAGCACAGAGTATGCTTGTATTCCTGGGAAAGTTTATATTTTGGCATCTGAAAATATTGGTTGTCAGGCACATACCTGGAACCCAAAGTATGAAAAAACTCATTGTTCTACTGTCCATAATGAACAATGTTTTCATTGTACTACTATTTCCATTTGTGGTAGAACATTTGGTAATTGGTATTTGGTGGGTATTTACTATAACCCAGGCACTATGCTAAGGAACAATAAAATGTATCCCTACCCTTAGTAGTTTGTGAAATAATACAGATGAGTGAGTCAAGTGTGATGGCCATCTGTAGTCTACAATGACCAGGATGGTTTTAGTTATCTAATGGTTAGGGTCTAAGATTTATTTTCTTTCTAATTTGCTGTTTTTGTCTGCCTGTTTTGATCATGGCATCTCAACTTTTTTGGTTTTCCCACTGGGTTGATCATATCCATGGGAATCTCAGATTGGCCAGTTAGAACTTCTCGTATCCATTGGCCATGGTGAGTGATTGAGGGGTAGGGACATAAGCCAGCAAGTCAGTCTTTTGCTGGAACCAAAGGGATAAAGAGACCCTGCTCCTGTGGGTGTGGCCAAGCTGGAGAAAGGTAAGCCTGGTCTTGCTGGTAGCGATCTTCACCACCATGAGAGATGAACATTTTGCAGATGAGATTGACATCAATTGGAGAAATCAGAACAACTAATGAGAAGACAGGGGCTTCTGATGGCCTTGTTAGCACCTGAGTCTAGCTCTGCCAAACTCAAAATTAGGCCTGGGCTTGCCAGGTATGTAGCATAACTAATTCCTTTTCCATGGCCAAAATTTTAGGTTGAGTTTCTGTTACCTTCAACTGAGTCAAAACCAAGATTATTATCCAGGCATTGCTGTCTGCTGACCACATGCACTGGAAAGCTCTTATGTATTGGGTGAGCTAGGACATGTTTGGTTTCAAGACCACGCTCAGAAAATCTTAACTGGTATTCAGATGGCAGGGGTCCTGGGCAGTGTGGGTCTGGGATTGGTTATTTAGTGTCATTTCTGGCTCACATGTCAAGATCTATGTGCCCACAGCTGCTGACCTGACCCTGAAGTGTTCCCATGTGGTGTGAGGTTGCCACTCTAGAATTCACCTTCTCACACAGCAGTTTTGTTCTAATAGAATTTTCTCCCTAAATTCTTTCAGTTTTTGTTTGCTTTTGTTGTGTCATTTTGTTTTAATCAGAGTTTTGTAGTCAGGGTTTGCAAGGGAAACAATTTAATACAGGGTGCAAAATTTATAGGATTATTTTATAATAGTCACCCAAAGAGTCAAATACAAAAGAGTGCAGGAAATCTGTCCACACACTAGAGACCCAAAGAATCCAGCTGAGGGCCTGGATCCAACAGCAACATCCTGCCTGAGTCCAGCTGAAGACCTAGAACCCGTGACAATATCTTCCACAAGTCCATCTGGAGGCCAAGAGCTCACAGCAACATCTCATGCAAGTCTGTATCAAGGCTATGCACTGGAAAGGCCCAAAGGTCACTGGTAGAAGCTAGAAAGTCTGCACCCACAGGATGAAGGATCTGTGTCAGCAGGCTGAGGGATCTGCACTGGAACCAGGAAGCAACGCTCAAAGTAAAGACCAGAGCTTCGCCAAAGAGAACCACAGCCATCCTCAGCAACAATGAGGTCCTGAGTTCCTCTGATGATGAGACTAGCTGAGTACATATCAGGAAAATCAGCGAGACACACTTTTCCAGGAGAACCAATGCCACCACCTCTTCCTCTTCAGTTCTCTTTTTATGATGTTGGCAACAATCCTTAGGTGGGCCTTCCAACCCAGCACCACATTGATTCAGTTCAGCTGGATGTTACACACTTTCCACAAATTGTCATTCCACCAGAGAGAGAGAGAACTCTAGCAGCGCTTTACAGACTTACATTTGGTTTCTGTCAAAGTAAAGCAAATCCAGATACTAAAGGTGGTAAATATGGAGGGAAGGCAGGGAATGGCTTAATCTACAGTGGCAATGCAGTTACCCCATCAGGTTTCTCTGTAAAAGTAAATAATATGCATGCCTTTGATGTGGAACCTATTTCTTCCCAGTGGTCTGTGACCCTTGTTTATCCTTATCACGAGCTTTAAGGACCTTCTGTGAGGACCAAAGTAGTGTTACCTGAAATCTGGGTTGGTGTCTCATGAAGTCGACGAATGAAATCGTGGATAGAGGAGGCATGCAAGTTCCAAATTGGGAAATTTATTGAAAAAGCAAAAACACACAAAAGAAAAGCTCCCACTATTCAAGAGGAGACTTGATGATTTACTAAGAAGGTTCTTTGTCCAGGGGTGCATAATGAGTAAACAAAGTGTAGGATTTTGCTCAGTGTCCAGTGGGTACATATCATAAGTGACTCTGTAGGCTTAAACTGACCAATCTGGACTTATGGCTTCCTAATTTAGAATTCAAAAGTCTAGTTTCTCAGTATTCCTAAATTCCTCGAAAACCAGCCCAGATGCAAGGAGTGGCTGTTTGCTTGGAGCATTCCCTTCTGTTCATGTAATTCCTTCCTGAGATCATAGTCCTAACTGCCTGCCCGAATGCTAAGCACTCCTGTCAGTGGTGGACCATGTCAGATTGGCTTCTTTAATGTATAACTACTGACATAATACAAGTGCCTCTGTGAGATAAACAGAATGCAACCTAACCTAAAGAAAGCCTTCCTGGGGTGCTTGTTTTGATCACTCCATACCCTCTGCATGTCCTCAAACCCTGATAAAAAAATCTCAACCTTACACCTTGACAGCATGTTCCTCCCATGGACTCACCTGCTGCTCTTTTGCTGTATAGCAGTAATTTTTAACTTTTTTACCTTCCTCACCTATTGGTAAGTTCTTTTACCATGTGTGGTACCAGCCTCTCACTTGTGCTCTGCAGTGTTAAACACAGATTTCATTCATTACTACTGCAGTAGAGGAAAGAGACGTCAGTGCTCAACTCTGACCCCGTAGAGGTGACAGGGTGTTTCAAAGAGAGGGGGAGGGAGAACAGGAGGAGCCTGATCAAAACCAAAAGTGGAAAATTACAGAAAATAGATGGTGGGGGTGTTGTTCCATATGAGTTTATGGGTTAGTCAGGCTCCCATCCTGTGACTGAGTGACAGTTTTTCTCGTTCCTAAGGATTAATCTCAAAGGCATACCTTTCACGTCCTTGAGGATGTACCTCTAAGTGGGAAGAGATACATATACACATCAAATGAATAGAGAAAAGATCTGTGATTGTGAGTTTTCTTACTTTTTAAATGTACTAAGAAATAGGAAGTCAGTGGTCTATTGAGTCATGTCTTCATTATTTACTATTGCTGGGATAAAACACCCAATACTCACAAGTTGAGAAGGAAAGGTTTATTTTGTGTCATAGTTTGTAGAGGTTTCAGTCCATAGTCGCAGGCTCCAAGGCAGGGTGGCATGGCAGAGGAGAAAGGAGGTCTTGACATGGCAGTGAGAAGCAGGGTGTGATCAAGGGAGAAGGAGGCATGTTGTTCCACGCCATGGCCAGTGCCCACCTCTTCCCACAGGTTTCACCTCCTAACATCACATCCAGCTATAAACCCATTAGTGGACTAATACAGTCATAAGTACCACACCACCATGATCCAGTCACCTCCTGAAAGCCCCAGGTATGAGCACATGAGGCTTTAGGGGGGCACCTAGACATAAGCCATGACAGTTGTTGGCTGGAATAAATTATTTTGTCAGCCTTGAGTTTTTTCAGATAGGACCTGAGGGACACAGCTTTGGGCTGCTATAATAGGGCTTGCTCAAGTCTGGGTATGTGTGTATGGGGGAGGGGAGTGGCAGGTGAAGTCACTTGTGCTAAAAGGTGTGGTTTCTATAGGTCAGGGTTGAGGCTTAGCCTAGGAGAGGGCTGACAAGAGCTTGACTAAAGTGACAAATGACTTTGTCATTTCCTTGGTCAGAATTTCATTGCCTGCTTTTGATAATCCAAGCCCAAAAGGAAGCTCCAGGCAAGAAAAAAAAAGGCCATTTCTATATTTGCATACAGTTGAATGCTTCACTTGTTAAGATTAATCTCCTGAGGTGGGGCAGAGCCTCTTTCCTAAACACAGGATGGGAAATGAGGTGAAAAAAAAATCAAGGCTCTCCTGGCAAGAAGAGAGGCCTAGGGGACTCTGTGTGCCACCTCCCTAGCTTGGATGGGGGAAGGGTCTTGATTTCCATCTTAACCACATCCCTACTCCATAGAAGTGGTAGAGAGGAAAATTGGTCTCAAGAGTACAAGAGTATAATTTGCTTTATTGCTTAAGGGACAGTCCAGCATATTTTGATAGGGTAAGAATATTTTCCCTTTTATTTCCCCAACTGTGGGGTTAGCGGTTTGGCAGGACAGCTCTGTGGTGGTTGCGAGTCATTGGAATAAGGGTGATTGTGGAACTTGTTTAGAAACCCCATGACTCATAGGGTGAACTGTGAACTGGCTTCCTTTTCCTCTCTTCCCTAGGGGAAAAGAGTCTGTAGATAGGGAAAGAATAGAAAAAGGCCTCACTTAAGTTTTCTGGCTAATCTTGACCAGAAAGAGATAAAACTTTACTGGAGGCAGCAATTAAGAAGACAGAGGGAGAGCTGATAAGCAAAACACAAAGAAGCAGGTGCCATAATCCAGATAGCCACCCCTCCCCACCTCCAGTAAAATAGGAGACAAAAGCAGAGCGGTCACACGCTTGCATACCCACGTGGACACACACACACACACATAAGTCAATCAAATTCAGTGGTTAGGTTCAATGTTGAGCTTATGCAGGAGTTTGATTACATTCTCATCCAATTTGGTTTGTGACCAGAATCATGGAAAGAATTAAGTTTGTGAACTGAAGTGCCACCATTTTGTGTGTGTGCGTGTGTGTGTGTGTGTGTGTGTTTTCTCACTTAGGGTCACTCTATTACTGAACTAGATACACACAAACCCTTAATCACTATCTTAGTTACTTTTCACTTGTTGCTGAGACAAAGTACCTGATGCCCAAAATTAGGGAAGGAATTACAGTTTCTTGGGAGTTTCAGTCCTTTCTCAGTTGGCGCCAAGGCAGGGTGGCATGGCGGGGCTGCCATTCATAGCCGCTGCAACCGCAAGGCACACTGGGGAGAGAGAGAAGGAGAGAAAGTGAGAGGAAGACCGGCCTCCTTTACACTGTGTCTCAGCTACACCCCTGGGTGGGTGCAGCACAATCCCAGTGCTAGACAACAAGTCAATCACAAGTGCCAGACTCAACCCCATCAAAAGCATATGAGGACTTGGGGGTACACAGTATATCACCCAATACAATCACTGACTCCTAGTGATCTTGTCTGTAAGGGTCCTCTTGACCAACCTATAAATCCCAGATATAAGGTCCTCACAAAGACAAATGGGCAGGAAGAAGTGAAATGCCATCAAGGAATGGCACGTAGGCAGTAGCACCTGGGTTAGGGTCATGTGTCCTGGGATCTATCTCAAACAGCCCAGGGAACCAATCAGATTGTGACAAGTTCCAGGGGAGACAGATCCTCAAAAAACTGATAGAAGAGGCCAGAGATAAATGACCTGTGCCTCCATTTTTGGGCAGCTTTCTGTCATCTGCCTTTTTGTCCTTACAAATAGTGTCTTCCCTTTTTTAAAAACTCTACCCCTTTAATTCATTACTGGTGCTGAGTTTATGATTCCAGTTGGCTTCTCATCCCAGTGGAGCAGCAGTGCACACCCCCAGATGCAACAACTCCAACACCCTCTCTATAACAATGGTGGAAAGGCCTGGAAATACCTTGGCTTAAACTTGTATTTTCAGTCAGGAATATAAATTAGAAGTGTTGAGTAGAATGAAGAGTGAAATCCTAATTGGAGAGCAAGTAGTGGGACTTTTTAAAGAAAAATACTAAAGGTTGCCTAACTTAACATATGTCCTTGTCAAGTTAGTTATGTTTCACTCGTATTAGAGTTTGAGACCTTCAGGAATCTTATAGGGAACATTATGGAAATGGGCTTCTAAGTTTTGTGACTCATAAAATGTGTCTAAATGCCAGACACAGCTGAACAGTAGAATTGTTCTGAACATTTTAAAAATAAATGACTATTTATAAAAAAAATACACATCTTTGCTCTCATGGATGGTGTGTGGTAACTGTGTAAAGAGTTGAACTGTGAAGGACAATTGGTCAGGGGACCAGTCCACACACTAAACCTGGAGAGGCAGAGCCGAGTATGGTGGTACACACCTGTAATCCCAGCACTCTGGAATTTTCAGCCAGGAGGATATCAGGTTTGAGCTCAACCTGGGCAAACAGTGACTTAGCAATACCCTGTCTCAAAGTTTTTAAAAAAGGGTGGTGTAAAGGTCCTGAGTTCAATCTCCATTACCTTCCCCTAAAACAAAAATATGGAAATAGATGGTAATGTGTGTTTGCAAAGCTACCCTGGCAGTCTTACAGGTGATACATGCATTATGATTATCTGGGTCCCTTTCATGTTTTCATCACTAACAGTCACTTTACATCCCTGGATTATAATTGGGCAAATGTATTGTACATCTTGTTCAATAATTCAGTAATTTCCACATCATGGAGAGGGAACCCAGGGTCATTCAAAATACAGACTGCATGAGTTGAGTAAAAATCTTTTATAAACACTA
>RJWM01038621.1:0-15000 GCA_004363535.1 Dasyprocta punctata | reverse complement strand
CATAACTACAGTTAACCAATAAGATTAGTTGCTCAGGTAAAATTGATTAAATCAAGGACAAATGAGGAAAGGAGTCACGTAGTAAGTGGGGATGCTTAACAGTAGTGACCCTTCCTGTAGGGGGTTGGAATGTTGACTCTTAACTTCCTTAGGGTGATAGAGAACTATTTAGAATATCAATCCTTAGGATATGGGTGCACTTGTTCTGTCTTTTGTCTTGATAGCTGGCCCACAGCAGGAGGTGTCTGTCTCCTCAGAGGTTACAAGGTATCCGAACTTCTGCACTGGTTCCTTTGAGGGCCCAGACCTGTCTGACTGCCTATAATATTTTGTCTAACTCAGTTTTCCTGTAACAAGAATATCACTGGTATAAAAAATAAGTAAAAGAGGCTCTAGGGGTCAGAGGCTGCAGAGAGAGTCCTCTAGTTGGAAGAAAATAGCTATGTGGTAATGTCTGTGGAGCCACATAGAAAAGAACTGCATGTAGATTTAAGGAACTGAGCGGTACCATCCAGCAGTATTCAGGGACCCCCAGGCCTGTAGACACAGGGCAGTGAGTCCTGTCCATGATTGCATGAGCTTGGGAGAGGACCCAGACCTCAGATGAGCCCACAGCCCTGGCCAATACCTAGATCACTAACTTGTGAGACCCTGGGCAGAGGACCCTGCTCAGACTCCCAACCCATAGAACCCTGGATATAAATGGGTATTATCCTGAGTGACTAAGATTGTGGGCATTTGTTATGCAGCATAGAAAATTAATAGGACAGGGCAAGCCAGCCTGGAAGAGGGGCAAGGCTCATACAAGGCCTGTGGGACCAGTAGCTTCTGGATGAGGTGCAGAGAAGAATCTGTGATGGTAAATTTGTTCACACCAGTGTTTGCTCCCATGGGTCCAGGTGGGTGAACTGGACCACAGACCTCAGTACTCCTCTCTAAAAGACAGGGGAACTTGTGCCCCTCTAGACAAGGTTCATGAGGTGGAGTCTGACTTTCATTAAATACCATAAGCTCAATATTCCTACCAGAAACAAATGTCTAGTCTCTGTCCTGTGTAAACACAAATGCTTTAAGACAAAAGTCTGAGGGCTAGAGGGCGACCTGAAGGTCTCTCAGAGCCCCATCTGCAAGAGGAGCCTCAAAGCGGAAGGGCAGGGCAGGGTAGGGTAAGTTGTAGCTGGTGGTGGTGGAACGGATAAGAAAGTAATAACAGACCTAGGATGATGTCCTAATCCTACCGAGTGAGAAGGAAAGCAGATCCTCCAGGAGAAAAAGTGCCTGGACACCTGGATTTTAGCTCAGAAAACTGCACTGGACTTCTGACCACAAAGTCATAAGGGAACACACTGGTGTTGCTTTGAGATGTTGTGTCTATGGGGATTTATTTGGGGGAGAGTCACAATTCTGCCTACTATAGACCCCAAAGCAGTGACCCTGCCATCTGTCTGTGCTTGTAGGCCTTAAGGCACAAGCAGTGGTTTCTCCCCACTGGCCTGCCCCATTTCCTACTTCTCAACTTTCTTCCCTTGGGCCCTGACCCTAGCTGCTGTCAGGGTTGTCTAGCCTCATCTCCCACCTGAGGGTTTCAGGCCTTCTCTCCTCTGGGATTCAACAGGTCTGCGGGGATCCAAGGGCCTTTCTTTCTTTCTTTCTTTCTTTCTTTCTTTCTTTCTTTCTTTCTTTCTTTCTTTCTTTCTTTCTTTCTTCTTTCTTTTTCATTGGGAATTGAACCCTGGGATTTTGCATTGAGTTACATCTCCAGACATTTTACTTTTTACATTTGACATGGGGTCTTTCTAAGTCACTAAATAGTCTGGGCTGGGCTTGAATTTATGATCATCCTGCTTCAACCCCCACTGAGTGCTGGGATCACAGGCATGTACTACCGCATCTGGCTGGGTTTCTGTTTGAGAACTGTCAGATGATTCTGATGCTGGCCTGGAGCTGCCTCACCCATCTGGGCCCCCCAGCTGGCACAGAGAAGCTGACTTCACCTCCCTCTCACCCCCCAGCTCCACTTCTCATTCACAGTTCTTCACTTGCAGCCTCTCAGCAATGTGCAAATTGATGATGGTGATGGATGCATAGTTCCGCAGAGCAGAATATGGAGATGCTGTGGTCAGCCAGGAGAGACAAAAAAAGCACCAGTGAAATAAGTGAAAGGCAGGTGTCACAAAGTAGCCAGGGAGAGTGGGATTGGGGCTCTGTTCATTATAACAACCTCATAGAGATATAATTCACATACTGTGTGATCTACCCACTTAAAGTGTACAATTCAGTGGTTTTTTGTGTGTGCATAGAGCCATTACATAGTCATTTCTGGAACCTTGAGTTCTGTTCCATTGGGCTCTATGTCTGTTTTTATACCAGTGCAGCACTGTATTGATTACTGTAACTCTGTAGTAAATTTTGAAATATGAAAGTGTGAGTCCTTGATTTTTTTTTTCAGGATTGTTTTGGCTATTCTGAGTCTGTTATGTTTCCATGTAAATTTTAGCATCAGTTTGTTGATTGCCATAGGACCCAGTTCGGGGGCTGGGGGTGTAGTTCAGTGGTACAGCACCTGGCTGG
Organism: Dasyprocta punctata; assembly: GCA_004363535.1. Classification (NCBI taxonomy): domain Eukaryota; kingdom Metazoa; phylum Chordata; class Mammalia; order Rodentia; family Dasyproctidae; genus Dasyprocta; species Dasyprocta punctata. Next base: position 12,429 of record RJWM01038621.1, on the reverse strand, counting down.
CATGCCTAGGATGTTCAACTTCCCAGCATTACAAAAAACTAAATAAAACAAAAAACCAGGTAGGATTTTGAAAGGATTTATGTCATTGACTCTGTAGATCAACTCAGAAAGTATTGTTCTCTTAGCAACATTAAATCTTTTAATTTATGAATTTGTGATGTCTTTCCATTTCTTTAAGTCTTCTTTAATTTCTTTCAACAACGTTCTGTAGCTTTCAGAATACAGATGCTCCCTGACTTAAGAAGGGGTTATAGCTGGGCAGAGAATGTCTGCCTATAATCCCAGCTACTTGAGAGGCTGAACAGGAGGTCTGAAAGTTTAAAGTTTGGAGAAGTCTCAAACTAAAAAGGGCTAGGGATAGAGCTTGGTGGTGGAGAATTTGCCTAACATGGACAAGGCCCTCATTTCAATCCCTAGTACCACAAAAGGAAAAAAAAAAAAAAGACTGGGTTATGTCCCAATAAACTCATCATATGTTGATAGCACTGTAAATTGAAAATGCTTCATGTAGTCCACCGAACATCATAGCTTTACCTAGTCTACTTTAAAAATGTTCAGAACATGAATATTAATGTACAGTTAAATACTGTGAGAGAGTATCAATTGTTGCTAGACCTAGAAAAGATCAAAATTTAAAATTCTAAGTTGATTTCTACTGATTGTCAACTTTCATACTACTGTAAAGATGAAAAATTATAAACCAAGTATCATAAGTGAAGGACCATCATGAAACCTTTTCTGATGATTCCTTTTTATTTATTTTTTAATTTAATTTTTGAAACAAGGTCTTGGTATGCCACGCAGGCTGACTTTATTTTGTTTGTTTGGCACCAGGAATTGAACTCACTACATCGTGCTTGCCAGGCAGGGGATGTGCCACTGAGCTATATCCCCAGCCCCAGGCTGACTTTAAATTGCTGAATTCAAGTGATCTTCCTGCCACAGCCTAAGTTTAAGTTTTGAATTTTTTGTTCAATTTTTTTCTATTTGTTCTTTTTGATGTTACTATAAATGGAACTGTTCTCCTAATTTCTTTTTTTTCTTTTCTTTTTTTTTTTTGAGACAGGGTTTCACTACACAATTTAGGCTGGCCTTGAACTCACTATGTACCCCATGCTGGCCTCAAAGTCACGGTGATTCTCTTGCCTCAGCCTCCTGAGTGCTGGGATTACAGGCATGAGCTGTGCCTGGCAAGAGATGCATTTTAAAAAAGGAGTCATCAGGAGCCAGGTGCAGAGAGGTTGAGGCAGGAAGGTCACTTGAGTCCAGGGGTTTGAAGCCAGCCTGGGTAACAGTAAAACCTTGTTTCAAAAAATAAATTCTTTTTTTTTTTTTTTGTTAGTGGGGATCAGACTCACAACCTCACCCTTGCCAAGCAGGTGCTTATGCCACTGAGCTAAATCCCTGGCCGTATTTTTTGAGACAGGGTCTTGCTATGTAGTTCAGGCTGTCCTTGAACTCACTATGTAGCCCAGGCTGGTCTTGAACTCACAGAGATCTTCCTACTTCAACCTCCCAAGTACTGGGATTACAGGTATGTGCCACCACACCCAGCCTTTTTATTTTTATTTACTTATTATTATTCGAACTCACAACCTCATGCCTGCCAGGCAGGCGCTAAATCCATGGCCCTATTTTTTGAGACAGGGTCTCACTATGCAGTTCAGGCTGGCCTTGAACTCACCTTGTAGCCCAGGCTGGTCTCGAACTCACAATGATCCTCCTGCCTCAAAAAAATAAATTCTTAATTAATTGATTGCATTACAAAAAAAGAAGTAACCAGGGAAGGATTCATGAAGCAACATCTTGATCAAGCCACGCTGATAAACAGCATTCCAGACAGCATATCCAGTACAGGGGCCCAAAGCCAGGAGCTGTGGAGCTGAGGTCATGGAGATGGAAGAGAAGAGGAAAAGATGAGGAGGGAAGGGTGAAGCCTGTTGGGGACCAGGACTCTCACTTCCTGTGCACTGTGGGTGCCGGGGCCTTGATGGGCCTGCTTGCCATAGAGAGAAGGAAGGTTGTAAGATTGGACTCGGGGGACCCAGAAGGGGACTGCTGCAGTCTTCACGTGGAACTGACAAACAGGAGGCAGTGAGGGTGCAAAGAAAACTATGTGCGGGTGTGTGTGCGTGTGTAGACTGATTTGAGGTGTGCCGGGAGGAGCTAGGGAGGATGCCAAGGCTTTCAGCCTGAGCACCTGGGAGGATGTGGCTGCCACTTACTGGCTGGAAGCTGTGAAAGGAACAGGTTTGAGGGGTTGAGAGGGGGGTTAGGTTCACTTCTAATGTGTTAAGTTTGAGACCCTGCTCAGACTTCTAAAATGAAACTTCCAGGTGGAAATTGAATATACATACTTCAAGTAGTGCAGGAGAGCTATGCATGCTGGTGAAACCTGTAATCTCAGCATTCTGGGAGGCTGAGGCTGGAGGATTTCAAATTTGAGCTTGGTCCATGAAAGCTAGTAACTTAGTAAGACTGTCTCAAAATAAAAGATAAATAGTGGACTGGAGATGTAACTCATTGCAAAGGCCCTGGGTTCAATCTCCATTACGAAAAAAGAAAAGAAAGAAAGACAGAAAGAAAGAGAGAGAGAGAGAGAGAGAGAGAGAGAGAGAGAGAGAGAGAGAGAGAGAGAGAGAGAGAGAGAGGAAGGAAGAAAGAAAGAAAGAAGAAAGAAAGAAAGAAAGAAAGAAAGAAAGAAAGAAAGAAAGAAAGAAAGAAAGAAAAGAGTCTGTCAAAGACAGATGCTTATGTTGGAGGTACTGTATTAATGTGAGGCCGGCATGTGTGCCAGATGTTCTGACCTGTGAAACTGTTGGCTGTAGTCTAGGGAGTGGTGGTATTTAAGGGCCAGAGAAGGGTAGAGGACTGAATCCTTGGGCCCACAATATTTAGTCAGGACATGGGAGATAGCAAACCACAGACTGGCACAGGAGGACAAGCAGGAGAGTGTTCTCTGGAGTCCATGTCAGGGGTCTTTCCAGGGGAGGCTGGCAGCATCTCTGATCAGTACCTACAAGAGGCAGTAGCAACTGAAATCATGACTACTAAAAATGTCTCCAGATAATACAGCCAAGTGTAGTGGCACACACTATCATCCCAGCACTTGGGAGGCTGAGGCAGAGGATTGCCTTGAGTTCAAGGCCAGTTCAGGCTACATAACAGGACCTTGTCTCAAAAACAAATGAACAAACAAACACAAAAAACAAAGCCCATAAAAAATGTCTTCTGACAAAGTGCCTGTAGAGCAGGACAAAACACTTCTGGTAGAGAACCTAGAGTTAGATGGAGTTAGCAACACACAGGTCTGTTTCCATGGCCTGTCATTCCCTCCTGTTGGTGAGTTAGGGGGTGGTCTAACACCTGGTAAATGACTCTGGAAAGGTGAGGTGGATTGCAGTTATTAGTTACCTGGACTCGCATCTATGGGAGGAGGACATTGCACACCACACCAGGACCAGGGGTTGTACTCTGGAATAGAAGGAGCCAGCAGGACCTGAGGGCATCAGACTATATAGCATCAAGAGGGTGGGGTCTCCTGGTTCCTGTGGGAGGATGTGGTGGGCTTGTGTACATGACTCCCTGGAAGGCCTGTTTAGGAATACAGAAGCTACTGGCCGAGGGGGCACACACCTGTAATTCCAGCCCGTGGGAGGATAAGGCAGAAGGATTACTGAGACTTAAAGTCCAGCCTGGGCTACATAGTGAGTTCAAGGCCAATCTGAACTACATGCTGGGGCCTTGTCTCAAACAAAACAAAACAAAACAAAACAAAGAAATACAGGAGCTATGCCTCATTGATATGAAGCATTGTTTGGTTGGTGCTCCATCTCTGACTCAGTGGGGAGGGGAGGTTGCCATGAGGTTGTTGGAGGCTCTCCCACTTCTTCATAGCTAAGCAGAACACAGTATGGGATCCACTCTCAGGCCTTAAATCACAAGGCCATTGATGACCTCAGCAAGAGCTGTGCAGTGGGGCTGAAACCTCTCCATGGCTGGCTTTTGGGGTCCCCTGGGGCACTGTTAGAGCAGGCTACTCTGTCCTGTTCAACTGCCAGGGCCTGAAGCTCAGTGAGGATCCTCTCTTCCCTCTCACCTATTTTGGCAATTGACTTCCTTTTATCTTTTGTTTTGTTTTGTTTTGTTTTTTTAGGTACTGAGAATCAAACTGGACTTTGCATTTGCCAGGCAGGTTCTGTGCCACTGAGCCATATCCCCAGCCCAACTGCCTTCTCTAGATTGTGCTCACTTGTGAAAATATTTGTGACAGCCCAACCAGCTGCTGCCAGGTCCCTTGCAGTTTAGGGTAGGTGCTGGCACTGAGCTGTGTTTGGAGGTGAGAGTGCCTCACTAAATCCTATTGTTCAGTTCTTTCCCCCTTCAGACACAGGCACCATTTATGTTCACCTATATGACTCATGCACATGTGCAGGTTCTAGCTTAAGAGTGATTAAGAACAGCATTTAACAAGGACAGGAATAGGTACAGTTCATGGTTAGTCCTGGGAAGGTTTTCAGCCACCAGCTCAGCACTGTGGGACACACATGAGGGACACAACCTTGGCTGAGCCTCCTCCTGCCAAGTCCTGTGGCTACCTGCTGTACCACATGCATGTTCATCTACTGCGCACACTGAGACTCTCAGAAAAGTGGCTTTAGATTCCCGTGGTAGCTCCTGAAGATCCTTTGCAGACTGAAACTGTTTCACACTTTCTGTCTTGGAAGCTAAACTGCAGCAAGATAGGATAGAGTGGAGAGGGAATATTTTACCCATCTTTGCAGGTGCTGGTGCTGGGAGTGAGCTCTGGCTCTGATCCCTGATCCAAGGCTTCAAGTAACTCTTTGGTTTATGCCCTGGACAGACAGGCAGAAAATCAATGGTTTTGCTCTGTTGACAAAAATACTCCTGACAACTCCAATGCAGGAGACCATTAAAACACCATGGACACAATTATTTACTATGAAGATGTAGCTATTGATTTAATGCTTATAAAGACACAATGCAGGAAGGCGAGTGACAACTGAGAGTAGTTGGCTTTCTTTGGAGTGGGGCACAGCCAGATGAGGAAGAGCTGAGCTTTTTACTTGTTTATGTTTATATTTTGTTTATTTATTTAAAAAATTTGTTTTTGAGACAGGTTCTTACTGTGTAGTCCAGGCTGGCCTCACTCTCACATTGACCCTCCTGCCTCAACCTCTCAAATGTTGGGATTGTAGGCATGTGCCACCATGCCCGGCATTTTTTTACATTTTAAAAACTTTATTATGAAGGAATTTTAGACTTAAGGGAAAAATTACAAAGATAATTCAGACAGTTTTGGTAGAACCACTTGCTTTCTTAGAATGTTAGCATTCCACATCTATAGAGAGCTCCTTCCAGTCCTTGTCACAGTCTGAGAAGTTTGTATTTGTAATCCCATGGAAAAGTTATTGAGATTCTAGCGAGTTAATTTCAATCTACTGCTTTCAGTGCAACCAACAGTGAGAAGAAAGACACTAAGACATATTTACAGTTATGGGGAGCCAAGGAGGTCCTAAGTCCAGCCAAGACAGTGATTCACTTGAACAAAGGCCTTTACACAGGGCTCAACCCAGATTTTATTAACTCATGAACAAGGGAGTGGCTTGAGGATCAGTGACTGTGAGAAAGAGGGGAAGCACATGGCTGCCATGAGCTGGGCTAGATGGCCAGAGGAGATTATCTCTGCAATATGCAAAGGGTAGGATATGCAGAAAGAATAATCTGCATAACACAATTGAGGTAGCATCTTTTGTTCTGGGGTGGTGCTTCAGTTCCGATGTGTAAACTTTTCTGCCCTGGGAAGTCATAGCCTGTTATCTCAAGGCTCACCCTAGTTGGCAGAATGAAGCGTGGCTCTTCATCCTGCCTGGCTCAATCGTATTTTTTTGGGAGTCATGAGATGGGGAAACAGTGACTGTTGCATAGCTTCTCATGGGCACCTTAGTCAGTCCTATTTACATCACTTAGAACCAGTTGAAGGGATAAAGAAATGGCTTAGGCAGCTCATATCAGTAGATGGAGATCCGGCCAGGTTTAGCAGAGATGGAGATAATTGTTCTTTATTCAAGGAGAGTTGTTCAGGTGGTCCTCCACACACATTCACAATGAAGCTGAAGGATCACTGCCACAATGCTATTAGCTCAATTCAGACCTTATTCAGATACTACCAGTTTTTCCTGTAATGTTCTTTCTGTGTTCCAGGATCCCATTTTAATCATCATGTCTCCTTATTCTCTTTGGGCTGGTGACAATTTTTAGTCTCTCCTTTGCTTTAATCTTTTGAAGAACACTGGTCAGGAGTTTGGTAAAAGTACCTCAATTTGAGTTTACCCAAAGCATTTCTTCCTTACTATCTTTTATTTTTTGTAGTACTGATGATTGAACCCAGGCCTTGTACATGCTAGGCAAGCACTTTACCACTAGACAAGCACTTTACTACCAGGCTACAACCTCAGCCCATTTTATTTTTTATATTGAGACAGAGTCTTGCTAAGTTGCCCAAGCTGGCTTCAAATTTAGGATCTTCCTGCTTCGACCTCCTAAGGAGCTGGGATTACAGATGTATATCACCATATCCAGTCCTTGAGGATTTCTTATGATTAGATGAGATATGGACTTTGGGGAAAAATCCCACAAAGGTCAGGTGAAGTTGTCATATACCTGGTGATGTTCACCTTCACCCCTGGGGCTAGGCAGTGTCACCACCTAAAATCATGATGTTTCCTTTTGTAATTAACAATACTTGGGGTGAGATCCTTCACTACTGTGCACACATTGTATTTCTCCCTTGACTTTCTCCTGCCAATCTTAGTTTGCAAGTAGGTTGAGTACTGTGTTTGAATTCCAGAAGCTCCTGGAAGGGACTCATCTATACAGTCAAACTTGAGCTGCAGAGGATTTTTCAGGCATAGTCTTTCTGGGAGCATTGTGATTTAGGGGACCCAGGAAAATTGTCATTAAGTGGCATGTCAAGGTGACACAGTAATGTAAGCAATTCCAACAAGCTAGCTGTCTAGACATTTCTGAAGCAGAAATGACCTTTGGGCCCTGCTCCCTGTCTTGGGCTCTGTTCATACATCCGCCTTTATATGGAGAGGCATCCTCATCTTTAGGCCCATGGTGCTGCCAACCTCATGTCACTTTCGTCAAGAGAAACATGTGCAATTAACAGAGGAGGCAGGTCTGGTTGGGAAAGCAATTATAACAAACACATCAGATATCAATAGCTAGCAAGCATTCTTCATTGATTGGTGCCCATCATTTTGGCATCTGGGCCTTCAGGCCCTGTTTTCTATACCTTTGGGAACCTTTGTAAAATGTCAGTCTCTGGGCCTTTGCCTCACAGCATTTGCTTCACCACACACCTGGGTCCTGTGTACAGAGAATCCAGGGTGTATCTTCTGCTGCTAATATTTGCTTTGTTCTCTTTGCTGCTATATAACATAAGACTTAAAAAAAAAAAAAAGAAAAGAAAAAGAGAAAAGCAGTGCATACAGACACAAGTCAAACCCTGAAGGTAGAGTCCCGAGATTAAGTAATAACATCTTTGATTGGCTGTGCTCAGGCCCCATCCAGGGGAACAGAACCTACCAGGCTGAGGTTTGTTCTTGCCTGAGGCAGCACAGGGTCTCTGAATCTCATTTATGGGCCAGGTGGCCTGGTGAGTGACTGCTGGCTAGCTGCCATCACACCCTCAGAGATAGATCCCACACCCCAAAATTTCTAGTGTACCCCATTCCATGTCTGGACAGACTGAGTGTCTCTAGCAGCCTGGTTCACCTCCCTACAGCCTTGTCCATATTGTGCCATGTGGTATTTACCTAAGTCAAGGGTCATGTTTGTCATTCATCTCCAGAGCCCAGCACCCTGTCTGACATAGAGTTTGGTGCTTAAGAAGACTCCAAATTGAATCATGGCAGATGTTTGGTGAAGATGGGGGAGGCTTTTAGCAGAGAAACACACTCATGCCCCCATACTTAGACTCAGACTGTGCAGGCTTTGGCATTTCTGAAATATGCTCCCTGCTCAGTTCCTGATATCGAGTGTGAGGCATTTGAAGCCACTTCATCGTGTTCCAGGTCAGCAGAGCATTTGGCTCTGCACAGCTGTGGGCGGGTGGGTGCCTCTGTGGTCCCAGCAGCTACACACACACAAGCCTCTTGGACATGGGAACCTCTGGTGGGTGGCTGGCTGAACACAACAGTGTGGATTTGTTCCCAGCAAACTTCAAAGGAGAGCTCAAAGGAAGTTATTTCAGGGGTGAGGACGTTCATGTCATATAGCAAAATGCAAACAATCTTCTCCAAGGAGGCTTTCAGGTAATGGGCCAGAATGTGTTTTTCATTAGTTGCTGTTGTTGGAGTGCAAGTAGAGGGACAGCAGAGAGCATGAATAGAGAGCAGACATGAGGGTGACAGCTAGGTGGCCATGGGAGGGGGAAGACACCAGAGCCCACTCCTGTGTGGGAGCACCACCCGGCTGGGGCGGGGCCACCTTCTGTAGCTGAGCAAACCGTGGTGCTGGCTGGAGCTCACAGGCCAAGTTCAGGCCTGTGAGAGTAAAGGCTGCTTCTGCAGTCACATCTGAGACCCTGACACTTCTGCCTCCCTTTCCACTCATGAGGCCCCCTGGTTAATACCTTCCTTAAACTACATAGTTTCTTATTTTAGGGACAACTGATTAGCACTCTTTTTTCCTCCTTGCCTAATGGCTTAGTTGGCTTAGGCTGATATAACAAACACTACAGATGGGGTGGCATATAAACAGTAGAAATTTATCTCACAATTATGGAAGCTGGAAGTCCAAGATCAAGATGCTGGTGGATTCTGTGATGGTGATGACTGCTTCTTAGATAGCTTTGTTGTCACCCTAACTTTGCTTAGTGGAAAGGTGAAGGAAATCTCTGGGGTCTTTCTTTTTTTCTTTTTCTTTTTTTTTTTTTTTTGGTACCGAGAATCGAACTCACAACCTTGCACCTGCCAGGCAAGTGCTTGTGCCACAGAGCTAAATCCCCAGCTGGGGTCTTTTTTTATAAGGGTACTTAATCAGCTCCCAAAGCCTCCACCTCCTAATACCACTGTGTTTCTCTAAAAATAAGACCTAACTGGAAAATAAACTCTGGTTATTACCATGGTGATGGCCAGTGTCACACAAAAGATTATTCCTCACTATTCTCTTGCTCAGTGGCTACTCTGCAGTGGCAGCTAAGATAAGGTGATTGGAACTAGCATTTTTGATCTCTAGTTTTCAAAGCTGATTATTTTCCAGTGAGGTCTTATTTTTTGGGAAATGGCATCTACTGGGAGGTAAAGATTTTAACATATGAATTATCTGGGGTACAGACTCAGAGCACAGCCCAAAGTTAAGGGTTAGGATGTGGATATCTTGGTAGGTCTTGATTTCACTGGTGATAAGGCCTATTGCACAAGGTTTTGAGCTCCTGGCTGAATCTTGCTCCTCAGTGTGTCCTCAAGTACCCAGCCCAGAGTCTGCTAATCAGAAGGGGCTCTGTGCAGACTTGCTACTGGCTGGTGAATGGATGATTGATGTCTCTGAGGAGGCCAGAACTTCACTTGGACCTGGAGAAGAAGGCTGAAAGACCTCACTCCTGGAGTTTCTAAAACACTGCAATGAAAACGTTATTTAGATCTCTTCAGCAGCTGCTGGTTAGAAATGTGATGAAAGCCATGAGCATAATTTAAAATTTCATATAGCTGCATGGAAATATAAGGAGGAAGAGGAGGGGAAGAAAGGAAGACAAAGAAGAAACTGAGCATGGTGGCACATCTTTAATCCCTGTGCTCTGGGAGGCTAAGGTGGCAGGGTCACAGGTTCAAGCTTAGCCTAAGCAACTTAATGAGACTGTCTCAAAAAATTTGAAAAAGGTTGGGGATGTTGGCCTGTTAGTTTGGCTGTGAATCTGTGTTTATGATAATTAACTTGATAAAGACATATGAAGCAAAACCGGGGAGCCAGGGATACAGCTTGGTGGCACAAGTGCCTGCCTGGCAAGCAAGTGTGAGGTTGTGAGTTCAATCCCCAGTACCAAAAATAAATAAATAAACAAATAGATAGATAAATAAATAAAAATAAAAACCATGGGGTGGAGAGGAAGGAAATAGAAAAGAATTGAGGGCCAGGGATGTAGCTCAGTGGCATTAGCACATGCTTGGAAAGTGCAAGGTCCTGAGTTTGATTCCCAGTACAAAAAAAAAAAAAAAAAAAAAAAAAAAAAAAAAAAAAAAAAAAAAAAAAAAAAAAAAAAAAAAAAAAAAAAAAAAAAAAAAAAAAAAAAAAAAAAATTGAGATGTGTCATATGCACATACCAATTTCCCACAGTGACTGTAATCATTATGCACTGGAAACATGTACTAATAAAAATTTAAAAAAAGAAAATGTAGCTGGGGATGTAGCTCATTGTACATGCCCTATACTAATAAAATTTCTTAAAAAGTAAAAAATTCCCAGAACAACAAAAAGAAAAAAGAGTAAAAAATGTGATTATATTTAATAGGTTAAATTTTACTTAACCTAACATATCCAAAATATTACCACTGATCAATAGTGACTAATATATAGTGTTAGGGCTGGAGTTAGAACTTAGCAATAGCTATCTAGCATGTGCAAGGTTCAATGATACAGTATCCATTATCCTTCATTTGAAGTGTTTCAAGTCACATGTGCATTTTACATTCACAGCACATCTCACCTCACACCTGTTCCCTGTCAAGGGCCTCAGAGCCATGTGTGGCTGGTGGCTGGTGTCCTGGGCTGCCGTCCGAAGTAACTAGGAACTCCTGGAGAAAATGTTTGCAATTCTGAAGAAGCTATTTCAGTACACTTTGTAAATTATAGCCATTGTAATCTTCTTCCCCTTCTCTACCCTTCCCTCCCTCTTTCCTCTCTTCTTTTCCTTCTTTCCCTTATTTCTCCTTCAGTCTTTTGGGTTCTTCAGCTGTGAGCTTAATCTCTATTCTTCACTTTATGACATTTGGGCCTGGCTCCATCACTCAGCTTTTTAAAGCTTCAGTTTATACATGTGTAAAATGGAGAAAGTAATTCTTACTGCCCTGGATTGTTCTAAGGTCAAGAAGCAGTTCCTGGCACTGGTATTCTCTATTGAATGTCACTGTAGTCTCTGCAGTGACCCTCAGCCCTTCTGAGACGTTCCCTTAGCCAAATGCAATAGTGGAGGAGAGAGTCCATGATATTAGGAGCTCCCCTCCAGCTGGAGAGGCAGGAGGAGAAAAGATATTATAAAAACTAGAAAGTAGTAGAAGGCCAGTGCTAAAGCTTCAGTGGGCTAAAGTTAAAATTGCAGTCCAGTGATGGGAAGGAGGGGGAGACCTTGCACAGGGTCATCTGTGCTCAGGCTTCCTGGGAGCAGGACAATGTCTCCTGCTCAAACATCTGACCCAGCACTGGGCCTGTGGCTGTTTCTCCTTATCTGTCACACCAAAGTAAATGACTTTGAGTTCCTCCCTGGTCCCTGGGTTGGGTCACTGTGTGTTCCCAAAGGCCTGGATTACTCTCCAGGAGAAACTGGGGCAGAGAGAAGTCCTCAGAGAGGGCCAGCAGGTTACAAGGATAAGCAGAGGCATCCTGGTGTGCCTCCATGAGACCCCTCACCTTGTTTTGACAATGTGACATTCCCTGCAGGATAGTGATAGGCACTATAGATTACATTGGGCTGATTATAAGCCACAAGGACACTCAGTGCTGGTGCTTTTGTGTTAGTTGATACAGGGTCTTTGAAATGCTTGGGATTAACTGGTTGGGGAGGGCTGTGTGGCTTTTCTTAAAGGCACTGGCCATGGAAGCCCCCAACTCCACCCTGTTCCTCACTATGGGATGGGAAAAGACTCATTGGAAAGTAAAAGCAAATTATGAGGCAGCCTGTGTTTAGGAAATGCATCCTTGTGGGTATGAAATAAATGGAAATCAATCAAAAATTGTTCTGAAGGGCTGGAGTTGCAGCAGTTGGCAAAGCACTTGCCCAGTATATGTGAGACTATGAGCTCAATTGCTAGCACTAACTTGGGGCTGGGGATGTAGATAGCGGTGGAGCACTTGACTAGTAGGTATGAGGCCTTGGGTTCAATCTCCAGCACTGGGAGAAAAAAAAAAGTTCTGAATTTGGGTTTAGATTCTAAGGATACACAAGTATGTGGAAAGATGAGAGGAGAATGGAGAGAAAGGCAAACCAGATGAACCGCCACCGCCACCACCACCAGCGTATAGTCCCGGGGCCATGAGGGGACCGGCTGCACACCTCCCTCCTTTTTGCCACCGGTCATCCTTGTCCTGGGACTTCTTCCAGCAAACTGTTAAAACACAGTGGACTACTGTGAAATTCTAGGCATATCAAGACATGCCTCCCATGAGGACATCAAGAAAGCATACCGG
>RJWM01038620.1:0-16632 GCA_004363535.1 Dasyprocta punctata | reverse complement strand
GGTCAGCAATCCAAGCATCTCTTTACAGTGGGCAATGTAGCAAGTATGGGGGATTCTCTTCTGCCTTGTCTTTTATTATTAATAAAATATTAAAAAAAAACGCAAAAGGGACTGAGAAAATTCCGGTACCATTTATTCCTTCTCTAATGGAAACAGGATAATGCACTTTTAAAAATCTTCACTGAAAATAAAAATGATGTCAGGAATATACTAAAAAAACAAAAAGAAAGAAAGAAATTTCTCCAAATTAGCAGAACATATTAAATATTGTGCATGAGGTTTTAGAACCAGGTTACAAAGTATAGTTTGTTATGTATATGTCTTGCAATACTAGTGTAGTTCCTTAACCTCTCCAGGTTTTAATTTCTTTATTTGTGAAAGGAGATTTGTGTTTCTTTTCTTCAAATTGACTGTAACTACTGTATCAGAGTACATAGATCTTGGAAAAGCATTGTGTAAACTGGAAAATATATTACAAGTTACATTTTTCACTTATAAAATTAAGGAAATAAGAGGAACCCTTATCTTACCCAATTTTTAAAGGATATTGTCAAAAAGGCAAAGAATAAAAATGCCACTAAAAATTCAAAAAGGGGGGAGTCACATATATCGTTGGTGGAAATATAAATTAGTACAGTCATTATGGGAAACAGTGCAGATGTTACTCAAAATACCTGAGATAGATCTGTGATCCAGTGATATCATTTTGGAGAATATAGCCAAAGGAAATAAAATCAATAGGTTGAAGATGTCTGCCTTTGTGTGTTCATTGCAGTACTATCACCAATAGCCAAAATATGGATTCAACTTATGTGTACATTGACAGATGAATAGATTAAAACATGTGATACATGCACACAATGGGATACAATTTAGCCATTAAAAGAAAGAAACTTTGTCATCTGCAGTAACATGGACAGAATTGAATAGAAATGAAATATGTTAGAAACAGAAATGTGAATACCACATTCTTCCTTTTATGTGGAAGTTGAAGACATTGATCTCAAGAAGTAAGAAGTTGAAGAGTGGCTCCCGAGCTGGAAAGGCAAAGAATGGAGCAGAGAGAGAAGATACCAAAGGAATTCAGGGAGCAGTTGGATAGGAGGAATCATTTCCAATATCAGTAGGACAACTGTGGCTGATAATAATTAACTATATATTTTAAAGTTGCTAGTAGAGAGGAGTTTGCTCCTGAAAGAAAGAAATGAAAATCACTTAAAATGATGGCTATACCAGTAAATCTGCACTGATCACTACACATTGTATGCTACTGAAATCTCACCTAGCAACCCATAAATATTGTATCATTTAATCATAAAAATATATATTCATTTTTAAAAGGTTTTAAAATTTGCCTAGGAAAGGCAGAATTTAGGCTTCTTGAAGAAAGGGAATATTCAACCACGTCAAAAATCTAAGAGTAAGAAACTCTGCTTACAGACAGGACAATTTCATAGCAGATATGAAAATTAAGTCAAATAATGTTGATGAATTATCTATGTTGCATACACAATCTATGTACAATGAAAAGCTGAAGTTTACATGACATGAAGTATTGAGCTTCACTTAGTGATCAAAGGTAATCACTCTAGGTATAACCATGTGGGTATAAATCAGCAAATTACTGTTACTCAGTTGAATGAAATGGAGGAAATAGGCGAACTTGATGTAAAGCACATTGAGATGGATTCACTTGCTCTCCGAGATGTCTTGTATTCTCTACAGATCTCAGATGCTCTGCCGTCACCTCCACTTCCAGTTAGACATCTGGGCTCATCAGTGATGGACACTGCCTATCCACTTGGGCTAAGCATGTTACCGTGACTGTTTTTATTCAGTCAAATGGACACAGAGCAAAGTGAGCCCATGGTGAGGGGAAACATTTGCGAACTGCTTCTCAGTTCTCCACCCTTTCTCTCTTGTCTTGCCATGGGATGTAAACATGAACAGTTTAGAGATGTTGCAGATGCAAGATGGTGGAGTTTCATGACTGGTCCAGGCGAGTGGGATTCAATACTTCTAATATAGCATTATTCATCATCTTCTGTGGACTACCATCTTCGTACTTTTAAAATGAAGAACCTGAGATAAATGATGTTCAGTTTCTTTACCTATTAATGTTCTAAAATAAAGTATTTGAAATTTATGATAAAAGTTGTTTTTTTTTGAGATTTACTTAAACACTTGCTGTTATTTATAAATACTGTTATCATGCAAGTTAAGCATATACATACTTAAATAATTTGAAACACTGGTCTCATATTAATCTCAAGCTGTCCTGAGATCTTATTCTTCCACTATTAGTAATATTTTCCTTAAATCATTAGAAAGGTAAAGAGAAAATATTGTAAATGTCAATGAAAATACATACAGACAGCACTCAGATATATTTTGACTTGTATCTTTTAGATAATTGAAGAGTAGGTGTATAGTTCTTTCACAGAAAGAAACAAATTCTCTAGAAGTTGGAGAATTCAATTAGAATTGCCTGGTCAGCAAAAATAAGAAGTATGCCTTGTGCTCTGGCTGCAATGTACAATGCATTCTGCTAGAGTATTGGTAACGTTATAGACATTTCATAACTCCAGTACATGTCTCCCCTCACACTGGGTCTTCTTAAGCAGCTTACATGAACGTTTACCATGCTTCTGTTCCAATGATCACACAAAGAATGAAAAAATCAGGGCCGGTATTTTTTTTTCTTTTATTCTGCACTCTTACTATAAAACTTCTTATTCTGAGATCATCATGAATTCACACGCACTTATGAAAAATAACACAGAGATCATATATGCCTTCTAAGCAATTTGCCCGGTGGTAATATTTTGTAAAATATGGTGTAAGTAGAACTTTAGTTTTAATGCAGTCACAATACAGACTTGTTACACATCGTAAGCGTCCTTCATGCAGCCATATTAAATCCATGCTACTTCCTCCTTTGCCCACTCTGTCCCCTTAATGCCTAGGGTGCGCTCCATTTCTATGATTTCATAATTTCAAGAATGTAGGTATATAGGGAATAGAAATAAAAAGGAAATCCCTTTAAGAAGCTATGATGTGACTCACATTTTTTCTTAATTCATGTGAAATATTAATGGGTTTGTGATATGTTGTAAATCTGCCTATGAATACTGTAGTGGGCCTTATGCTCCTATCCAATATTAATTTAATTCTCTGTGCTTATGAGGAAGAGAAGCCATAAATGTAAAGAAATCCTGTGGGCTGAGGCTCACTGGCAGAGTGCCTGCCTGGCCTACCATGCACAAGACCCTGAGTTTGCTCTCTAGCATTGGAAAAAAAAAAACCAGATGATTAAAATTTTAAAAAGTAAGTATTTCTACAATTTAGTGATAATATCAATGCGAGTATACTTTCCTTTGATTCTTTAATGTCATTTTGTGAAAAAAACTGGTGTTTACCGAATGATCTCCACTCCCCAGCCAGACAGCTCCTCTTTCTTTCCTCATACATCGCACTTAGTGTGGCAGCATCTTTCCCGAGAATGTTGAAAACAAGACCCCCTGAGGCGTGCTGGGGAGGAAGAGGTTTTAACTGCTGCTGGACCAGATCTCTTTTCTTACCTGCCTCTGAAAACGCAGCCTCATCATCAAGCGCTTGACTTTTTCTCTTGCCTTTCTTGTCACTGACTCCATGACGTCTGGGAGATTTTTCCTGTGCTCTCTCATCGTACTGAACTGCCACTGAATGGATGTGATGAGGAGCGAACCAAATAATATATGAGAAGGAATTTGTAAAAATTTCAAAAGTTCCTCCAGGCCACAACTGTCATCCTTCTTCTTCCTGAGTTCAAGTGAATCTCCTCTGCTAGTTCCTCTGAAACCAGTGTTTCATGTTCTCCTTCAAAGACATACATGAAAATCAACGTTCCCAGGCTGTTGAAGGAAGATGACAATACATCTGCATAAATTTCATGGTACAATAAAAGGTAACTTCATTTGGAAATCAGAAAGTCATCAAGGACCTTAAATTTGGGGCCTTAGATAGCATTCCCTCTAATCCTTCTCTACAATACCTTCAATGAAAAATTATTCCTCAAGATGCATTTTGCCAATGTTATGAGTGCCTGAGAAATGGCAGTATGCTTCGGTTCCCCTGATTCCTCCTTTGTGATAGAAATGTTTACACAAACATGTTTCCTTCCTTGTACCCAAGAGCATCATTAGAACTTTGTGTCTCCTCTTACATGGAAGCTTCCTTGTACAAACTTGATGGCTTCTGTCTTTTGTAGCTCTGGGTGACGTAGTCTCCTGCTACTTTTGTTAGACACTTTTTGAAATTCCTAGGCATAGCCCACCTTTTATTTCTTCACGCACCCTGAAAGCCACTCAGGACACTGAAGTCTCTGCTGCTCTTTTTGAGTCCTGATCCCATCTTTACCTTCATCACATACACTGGTTTGAGTGGGGGTTGTTTTGTTTTGTTTTGTTCTGTTTTGTTTTGTTTTGTTTTGTTTTGTTTTGTTTTGTTTTGTTTTGTTTTGTACCAGGGATCGAATTCCTGATCTCACGCTTGCCAAGCAAGCACTTATGCCACTGAGCTAAATCCCTGGCCCCTGTGCACTGCTTTAGATACTATGCTCGAATACCATTCTATAAAGGCAAGTGCTTTAACTATATCTGAGAAATAAAGTTATTTCCAAAGATGGCAGGATATCATCCATTGACATCCGTGCAACATCTGACATTCTTGTGGTGATGGTATCATTATATATTTATGGAACAATTTTCTCTAATTACAGGTAATGAAGACTTAGAAGGGTAACAAAGAATTCCTTTTGATTCTATATAGCCTAAACAATTGTCTTGATGATATAGAAAGGTATTTCAAGGTTATTTATTCTTTGGATTTCAGATAAGATGATAGATATTCCTGTCAGTGAGTTCTTTAGAGACGATAGCACAAGAAAAACACAACAGCTTCGCATCAACCCTCATTGCCTTCACCAGCCCTCATCAG
Organism: Dasyprocta punctata; assembly: GCA_004363535.1. Lineage (NCBI taxonomy): Eukaryota > Metazoa > Chordata > Mammalia > Rodentia > Dasyproctidae > Dasyprocta > Dasyprocta punctata. The sequence continues at coordinate 11,655 of RJWM01038620.1, read as the reverse complement.
CCCAGTCAGAGGAAGTTAGTTTTGTAATTTGTGCCTTTAAAAGAAAGGAGACCAATAGCAGGTGGGCATTCTTTGTGTGTGTTTCTGATCAATTAATACAATGCTCCTCGACTTACTATGGAGTTATTTCCTGGAAAACCAATTGGAAATTAGAAAGCGACGAGTGCACCAGTCCTCCAACCCTGCGCCCTGCAGGGGACTGGTTGTTTATCCTCCTGAGTATGTGGTGGGCGGAGACCTCTGGTTTGCTGCCACTGCCCAGCATGGAGAGAGAGGGCTGAGCTGCACACTGTTTACCCAGGAAAAGAACAAAATTAGAGGTTTGAAGCATTGTTTCTACTGAATGTAATCACTTCCACACTACTGTAAAGTTGAAAGATTATAAGCTGAACTACTGTCTCTATAAACCAACTAAATATAGAATAGTTATTTACCATGTCTCCTTTCCCACGAAACTATTACTTTAGAATTTTTATGCTTGATCAGATATTAGATTATATGTCAAACCTTTCATTTTACAAATAAAGAAATTGAGATCCAAATTGAATAAATTAAAGCCATCTATTTAAATATGAATCATGTTACATATCCACTTAATGTTGGCTTTTAACTTTTAACCTCACAACTGCTGATACGGTTAAGAATTAGGTTTCATATCTGAGAGTAATGTTCACATTTTTCAGCACAGGAAAAAAGCCACAGGATGTCATGTCTGCTTACCATCTGCAGTGGCATATCTCATCTTGTACTGACTCAGTCCCTTACATTTCATGCTTTAGAGCAAGTTTCCTAAATCTCAGCACTGCAGACATGACTGGCATCGCAACAGTGTTTGTAAACAAGGGCTATTCAGGGGCCCTTCCATAGCCCGAGTGGGAACTCACCTCATGTATGTATCAGGCACACTGTGGATTTTAAGGGGGACAAATCACTATGACTCCTTTTGCACTGAATTTTATAGAACTCTTATTCTGAGTACTCTACTCTGAGACTCTGCAGTGTCGTGCTTCACAAGACAAAATGGATAAATACCATGCAGACAGGAAAAAATTTCACTGTCCACCCAAAACTCAATTTAAGAACACTTTAAAAAGTGACAAATTTTACTTACCTATGCTCAGGAATAGATGATCTGGAAAGTGTGACTCAATGGCCAATCTTCACTGTCTTACAGTATTTCATTCAAAATGACTGCATAAATATTAGCTACAGTTTTAATAAATTTGTAGGAAGACCAAAGCAAGAGAAGACAGTGTTAACCTTTTATTAACTAGTACTATTTATAAAATAATGGAGGTTGCTGCAACATACTACAAACCAGAACATATTTTCTAAAAAGAATACCTTCCTTGTGAGCTAGTCTCAATTACTGATTTTAGAATTTTTCACTTTGCTTCAAAAGACACATAAAAAAACCCTTTAGCTGCCCTTTCAGAGAAATATATTCTGTCCCACCAGTACCAGGTAAACTCTGAGAATAAAGATAAAAAATAATGTACTAAAACCCTAATTAGTACAAAACCATTAACCATACTTTGGGCAGGTTCAGCCTAAGTCGGAAGTAGAATTAACACCCTACCTTCAGTGGTGAGAAAAAAAATCCCATTTTCCTTCTCAGGTTTGAAAACCAGAAAGGAAAATATGAGCTATGAATAAAATCATCTCACTAGGACTCTGGACTCTCAGAGCTGCCAGGATCATAGAGATTATTTACAAATACTTTCCACTGCTGCTGGGGTGAACGGACCCGCTTCAGTTTGGGGCAATGGACAGCAATGACTTCTGCTCCTGCTCAAAAACTCTGGGAGGCTTTAGCTTGTGCAGAGAAATGGAAGAACAACAAGGAAACAAAACCTTGATGTTTTGACCTCTTGCTTTTGAATCGAGTTGAAGAAATACAGTACTATGTGTAGTATATATTAAAACATAATGTAAGAAATAAAATGAAACAGTGTATCCCATATAAGGGCCAGTTAGGTATGGGAAGTGCAGTGGAAAATCCTCCAGAGAAAGTGAATGTGAGGCAGCCATAGAAGAAGAGGAAATATAAGGGGAGGGGGGTGGTAAAAAGTCAGCTAAAGGGAAGTAAAAAAGCACAATGATGAGTCTTGAGAAAAAGACAGAGCCGGACTGCAGTTACGGTAGGATAGAAATCAGGTTCTTTTCTAATTTTATCACATCCCATTTGCGTCCTTTGGAAATAAGCATTAAAGTTCTATCATTCTAAGGACTCAATAAATTAAAGTGAAATTTCTCTCCCGGCCAGAGATTTCCCTCTACTAATTTATACAAACCAGTGAATCTGCTAATTGATTAAGATTGTTTTACTGCCTGGATTTGTCTTTATCTTTAAAACATTTTGTCAGCAATTTAAGAATCACCAACAAATTTCACTCTATTCATTGCTAAAGAGAACTAGAAAAAGTTGCAGAAAATGTTTTTCAAGGACAAATATTGAAACAATGATTTTGAATTCTACAAGTTTCAGAACATAGAATATAGACACATTAAATGTTTACTGAATAAGTAAATGAAAATATTATTTTCTGCAAAATGAGATTTTGATTATGTTCCAACACATACATAGAGAGACATTCAGTTTAGACTTATAAAGTCTTATTCCTTCTGCTGGGGTTCAGATACCCAGAGGGAGCACAGTTGAATAGAGTTCCCCCTGGTTTGTGTTAGAGGAATCTATGCTATTTCAAGGCCTTCTGTCCGCCCTCTTCTGGCACCCTCAGGGAAGCAATGAGAACTTTTCTCTTCAGCTTGCTTTTGTGGAAACGCTGATGTCCAAGGGTGCTTACCAATGTATATTGCCAACGCATAGCAAGACTAGGAATGTACAGCCTTCTGGGTACCCTGAACAACAGGGAGAAATGTACAGTGTGCAATAAAAGGTTAATGCTACTGAAACAATGACTTTCTTTGCCTTAAAATCTCACTTTGGTTTTAACTTCTCAGTCTTACTGCAGTGCATTCACCTTGGCTTCCCGTAAGGAAAGCGCTGAGGCAAAGGGAGGGAAAAAAGGCGCACCGCAGGGCAGACTGGCTGGAGGATCCTGTTCACGCTCGCGCTGGCAGAGGCCTGAGTCAGGGTCCCCACTCCACAGAGCGGGCCACTGTGTCTGTGACACGAGTGTCACTGAAACATATTCTTTTTGAACTAGACCATTGCTGTTCATAAGCAAACTTGAAGAGAATAGCTTGCTTCACTCCCAAGAACACCGAGGGGTCTGCCACACAATGCCTGCTTCACGGTGTGATCCCCATGTGATGTGGAACTGATTAGCTTCTCTGCTGGTTTCTGGAAATTTTAGGCTAACTCTGATCCACATAGAGAAAAAGGAGGAGGTAGACATTTTTTGCACAAGTTTTTAATATCACTAATATTGTCGCTCATTGTCTTTACAAGGTTTAGATCCTACTTTAGCATATTATTATATTTTCCATAGGTTTGTAATAAATAGGAAAGCATAGAAATGCTGAAAGAGCGCCAGCCATCCACGTGTACTACTGTGAGGACTTCCGGTCCGTGCTCCCTTGTGCTCTTCACAGTAAACCTCTTGGGAAGGTGTGGGAGTCAACACTGAAAATGCATGTATGGAGCGCTTTGCATCGGGGCTGTAGGTGTGGCCGTGCGGACAGCTCAGCTAAGGACCCTGCAGGCGGAGAATGGTGTGACCTGGAGGGAGGCCATGGCTTTGCGGCTGCAGGATTTGTGGACATGTTTTCTGTGTGTTCCCAAGTCTCTCTACTTAGTCTCTCAACCCAGTTCCTAAAGCCATCAGCTTAAGTATAACATGCACTTTTCTCAGGCTGCCCTTTGGATTTCTCTGGAGTGCCTCTGTTCGTTTTATGTACCTAAGATAGAGCATCCGTTTAATAAACAGAGTGGTCACCAATCCTCTCCTCGTGTCACCAGTCTTCTTGCATCATGTGACATGACTTATCGGAATTCAGCCCTAATATTAACAATTGGGGAAATACAGGAAGGTGCAATATTAAGATCATGTTTATGGGAAGCGAAGGGTCCGAGAACTACCTACAGGGTTTACCAAAGAGTACATAGCTAAAAAGAAACAGAGGTAAGGATTTACTTCAGGTACTTCAGCTCCAAAGTGAATGTGTTGAACTGTGCCTGTATGCTACCTTACTGTGGTCTAGAGTATACACCTTTATTTCTTAAAAATGGTAAAATCTAGATGAATACAAAGTAGAAGGAAATTTCATGTAGTACTTTTCCGCAGTTTTAATTCTAAATTAGGTTTCACCTCATATTGAGATGCTATTAGCTTTCATTTCTGTCTTTGGGTTGCTGACCTGATCTCAGTGGATAATGAATTTCAATTCAGTGTGTACTTACTTTCTTTGAGTACCCACATACATACAGATTAATGGATTTGATAAACTGACTTTGATTCCATGCCCCACAAACTAGTTAGATTAATCTTCACTTGTAGTTACAAAATAATTTAAATATGTACACTCTAATATCCTCAGTCTATGAACACCTTGTGAGGATCTAGCTCTTAAAACCTCAAGTCACATAATACACCCAATCCATTGATATAACATGTCTTTCTATCTATAAATTGTAGGTCTTCCTTTACTACTTTTAAACGATTTTTCAAATGTATCGGTTCACAAGTCTTTCTCCTTGGTCAAGTTTATTCAGAATTGCCTAAATCTTCTGTGTTACTATTAAAACGTATGCATAAAGGTACCCTTTCCTATCTTTATTAAAACTAAAACTTTATAGATTTATTAGCTCCTAATATTTGTAATGAATTATCATCTATAATCACAGATAATTTAAAATTATCTTCCAGTTTGGGTGTCTTTTATTTCTTTTTCTTGCCTTATTGCTCTGGTTTTACACATTTCAGCTGTAAGGAAGTGGCTGAACTATGCTCATAGTGATAGTTATTAAATTTTCTAGGTACATTTATTAATATATGACAGCCAACCTAATAGGCATAAGGTTATATTTTATTGTAGTTTTTATTTTCTATGCTTCCTTTTAATTCTGACAAATTTTGGTATGTTTATTAGTGAGTTCTGTGTTCGCATGACTGTAAGTTTATCTTGTCAATATCACTGTGGCATGCTGAACTTTTCATCAATACCTCAGGCTTTTCTTTATATCTTGTTATCTTTTTAACTTGAAGTTTTTTTAGTCTAATATAGACTCCCCAAGTTTTGTTTTGCTACTACCTGCATGGACTATCCTTTTTCTATCTTATTTTGTTCAACCTTTTTATGTTCCTACATTTTAAATGAACCTTTCATAGACATAAATTACAGATTCTTTATAACTAATCTGACAATGTCTACTTTTCTTGGGTGAATGTTGCAGGCAGGGGTTACAAGGAGGACAGTTACAGGAGACAGAATCTATGGTACTATTTTGCAATGGTCACCCGGAATTAAATACAAGAACGTGCAGGAAATCTGTCCACAACACCAAAGGCCCAGAATATTCAGCCAAGGTCCTGGATCCCACAGCAGTGCCCTGCATGAGTCCAGCTGAAGACCCAGAGCCCATGAAAATGCCCCCCGTAAGTCCAACTGGAGGTGTAGAGCCCATGACAAGGACTCATGCCAGTCTGTTTTCTGGATCTGCGCTGGGAAGGTCCAAAGGTCAGCGGTGGAAGCCAGAAAGCCTATGCCAGCGGGGTGAAGGAGCCATGCCAGTAGGTTAAGTGTTCTACACTGAGCCAAAAGACAATGCTCAAAATAGGGAGTGGGGCTGTCCTGAAAAGTACACAGCCATCCTCAGTGACAGTGAGGTCCCGAGGTCCTCCAGCGATGAGAACAGTCGAGTACAGGTCAGGGAGCCAGCGTGACAGCTTCTCCTGGAGATTAAACAGCACACATCTTCCCCTCAGGAGCCAGGAAGCAATGCTCAGTGTAAGGACCAAAGCTCCCCCAAAGTGAGCCACAGCCACGCTCAGCAACAAGGTCCCGAGGTCCTCCGAAGATAATGGCCGAATTCGTATCAGGGAAGTAGCCATAACAAGATTCTCCAGGAGAACCAATGGCTCCAAACAGTAACACTTAGGAGAACCCACAATGCCTCACTCTTCCTCTCCACGTCTCCTTTTATGCTGGCAGCTTTCCTCAGGTGGGCCATCTACTCAGCACCATGCCAATTTAATTCAGCTGGTGTTAAGTTTTAATCCACAACAGTGAGTAAAATCCATTTACATTTCATATATTTTTGATACAGATCTACTTTATTATGTAGCACTTTATTTTTTAGAGGTCTTTTTTATTCCTCACACTTCATTGTTTTTGTTTTATCTTTATTTTTTGTATACCGTCTTTTCTTCTTTTATTTTCTGAGGTTTTGTCTTATTTTGTAGTTTATTTTTTGTGGTTACCATGCAGAGTGCAACTACCACCGAAAACTCATAAAAATATTGTTTTAATATGAACTTAATTTAAATAGTATAAAAACTCTTCCTGTTTGTATACCTACACTCCTTCCTTTTATAAATTCTTCACTAGTCATACTGTTAGATTTTATATTCTGATTAGCATGCACTAAAAATTGATTTATGCAATTATTGTTTTCGGTATACAGAAAAAGAAAAATTACAAAAGTAAATAAAAATAAGATAGTGTTTTTATATTTATCCATGTTTTATATATTACTAGCAGGTTTTGGATTTTCTTATCATAGTTGATGTGCTGCACGACTTCAAGTGACAACCTGGTATCTTTTTATTATAGATTGGAGGGCTTTCTTTGGGATTTCTTACAAAGCTGGTTTGTTGTTTAGTGCTATCTTAATTTCTTCTCATTCCAGAGAGTAGTTTTGCTAAATACAGATTTTTAGTTGGAAGATTTTTCTTTTGAGATTTTCATTGTGCCACACCGTGGCCCCATGGCTTCTATTTTAAATCTGCCACCCCTTTGTGCTCTAGCAAACTCTGAGCTCTTAATATTATTAAAGATCTCATGAATGTGATCAGCCACTTTTCATTCAATGCTTTCAATTTCTGTGTTTTAGGATTCTAAAATTTGACTGTAATATGTCTCATTGTGTATAACTCTTAAAATTTAATAGTTTTGAAGATTTTTCAATGTGCATAACCATATCTTCAATCAGAGTTGGGGAAATTTCAGCCATCATTTCTTCAAGCATTGTGCCATTTCTTTCTCTCTGCTCCTGGCATTCTCATAATACATATGTGGATGCGGCAGGTGGTTTCTGGCAAGCTCCCTGACTCTCTTCGTTTCTCTTCAGTCTTTGTTACTTTCCACTCTTTAAACTGGAACCTTTTTGTTTGAGGCAAGCTCTCACTGTTACAGGCAGTTGAGTTAGATGAAAATCTTACAGGCAGTCAGACAGGGCTGGGACCTCAAAGGAGCCGGTGCATAAAACCAGATACCTTGCGACTATGGGGGAGACAGACACCTCTGCTCTGGGCCAGGCCTCAAGACAAAAGATGAAACAAGTGCACCCACATACTTCCTAAGGATAAGCATCAGGGATTGATATTCCAGATAGGTATTCATCACCTTGAGGAAGTCACAAGGAGCCACTAACCCAACCCTCTACAGGAAGATCCCCTTCTCTATATGCACAGCCACTTGCCCTGTGACTCACTTTCCCATTTGACCATAATTTAATCAATTTTACCTGAGCAACTACACTTGCAATCTTATTGGTTGACCAAAGTTCTGACCCACCTCATGCCCACCTTGTGATTTTGCATTTTCTTCCCCTTGGACCTGCCTCACCTTGGGGTTTTGCTCTACAAAAAATGTCTAAAAGAGGCAGGGTTCTCAGCAACCCACTCTGCACACCTGTGTCTGTCTCAGACTGAAGCTTTCTTTATCTCAGTGAATATATTCTGCTCTTAATCTCTGTTGTTCCTAAAATTCATTCTTCAGTTTTAGAAAACAGACTCATACCAAACATCTAGCAGGTTGGGAGTTTCTTTCCCCTGTATCATCACTGTCTAATTCAGGCTGGCCTTGCACTCACTGTTTGTGCAAGGCTGGCGTTGCACTCTTAGAGATCCTCTTGCCTCATTATTAGGAACTCCTGCTGTGAATTCCAAGTTTCCTGCAAATTTCCTGTTATGGTGTATAGTGAAAAGAAAGACCAACAGCCAGAATGGCAATGCCATGGTAATCTGCGGTGGCCTGTCCTTCACAGGGAACAAGAGTCTGTGAGGCCGCCAGACTTCAGTATTTATGGATCACACTCACACCGAGGGGAACAGTGAGGCTGTAGCAGATGAATGTGCTAGATAAGTGCATAAGCAGGCAAGGCTTGTACAGGAGGGAACAAAGCAGTCTCACAAAAGGAGCGGAGCACCCAGATTCAGGTGCTGGTAAATGAGTAACGTGTTCTGCAGTCAGTTCTGGGAAGGAATTTCCTTTGGAGTCACACAGGCCTCAGCAGAGATGTTATCTCATCACTTAGCCCACAGTACCAAGGCCCGCTTCTCTGGGCTCAACTCTGGCCGCTGGCAAGGAGTGATGCCAGCCCAACATGCCATCCACTTGCTTCCATGAAGACACACACACAGCCTCAGCCAGAATCACTATCCAAACTGAAAGCCAATTTAGGGGAGGTCCAGCCTGCGCTGCTTGCAAGTGAGTACGATCGCATTTGAGACTGGGGGAGGGCAACGTGGTGGTCCTGGACGTCAGTCTCCCGAGTGCAGAGTGTTGGATGACAGCATGCAGAACCACACCCGGCTGAAACTAGATCTGGTTAACTGTTATACAGAAATGCTTGCTGCTTCTTACATTTGTCATCACAAATCTTCCGTTGAAAGCATGAACTGAAATTTTAGTTTCATTTATTTTAAAAACCAGTTGCTGAATTTCCATTTGCATTCATTTTTGTAATTTGTGTCTCTAATTATTTTTTATTTTAAATGAAAAAACAATAAAAACAATGCTACAGAATTTCCAAAAAGATACTGGAGTCTAATAATGGTTGATATATTTGGTATTGTTATCTTAAAAGTAATTGCTCAGATTACAAAATATAGGATGAAAATGTCTTTTTTTTTTTTTTTTGTGGCAGAGATAGAACTCAGAACCTTGCCCCTGCCAGGCAGGCACTTACACCACTGAGCTAAATCCCTGGCCCTATTTTTTGAGACAGGGTCTCACTATGCAGTTCAGGCTGACCTTGAACTCACTTTGTGGCCCAGGCTGGTCTCGAGCTCACAGTGACCGACCTGCTTCAGCCTCCCAAGTGCTGGGATTAAAGGTGTGCACCACCATGCCTGGCTGATACAGGATGAAATTTGATTAAGCAGTATAAGAATAACCTTTTCTTTTCAATTAGATGGTAGACATAAGTAGTATAACTATTTAACCACTATTTATTTATTATTCCTTTTCTCTTTCTCCTTCTTCTTTTTCCCCATCCTGGTTCTTTCCTTTGAGCAGTTTCTTCCCATTTCGCATATCTTTTGTACATTTTGAATCTTATTTATTTTTCAGCCTCTAACACTAATGAAACAAAACACATTCAAGTCTGATTTATTTCACTTATGAGAATGGTGTCAGATTGCATCCATTTATTAAAAAAGGTCTCAAGTTTATCCTTCTTTATAACTGAGTAGTGCTCCATTGTATAAAAACACCACATCTTTTCTTTTTTAATCTATTCCTCAGTTAATGGGCATTTGGGTTGTTTGCAAAATTTAGCTATTACAAACTGTGCTGCTATAAACACAGGTACACATATATCAATGTGGTATGATGTTTTTAATTCTGGGAAAATACCCAGAAGGAGAATAGCTGGGTAAAATGTGACCTCTAATCCTAGTTTTTATTTTTTTTTTTTTAGAAATCTCCACACTGATTTTACCAGTGGTTTTACCAGTCTAAACTCTCACCATCAGTGGAGAAGAGTTCCTTTTCCCCACAGCCACTCCAGTATTTTTACTGGTTGACTTCTTGTCATTCTTTCTGGGATGACATGGAATCACAGCGTTGTTTTAATTTGCATCACTCCAATGACCAGTGGTGTTGAATGTTTTTCTGATATACTTATTTGATATTTGTATTTCTTTATCTGAGAAGTGTATATTCATCTCAGCTACCCATTTTTAAATTAGGTCTTTGAGTGTCAAAATTTTTTTCAATTTTTATGTGTTCTAGGGAGAAGTCCTATGTCTGAGAGACAATTGGCTAAAATTTTTGCCCACTCTGTGTTTTGTCTTTTAACTCTGTTGGTGATTTTTTCTAATGTGCAAAAGTTGTTAAAAAGGATGACATCCCAGTTATTGATTCTTTGAAGCATTTCCCATGCAGTTTGGGTTTTGTTCATGAAGTCTCTTCCCACACCTATGTCTTCAAAATTTCTACCTACTTTGCCTTTCAGTGGATTTAGTGCTTCTGTTTTAATATTTAGATCTTCGATCCACTTTAACTTTAGTGCTCGATGATAGACATAGATCTAGATTTAGTCTTCAGTATGAAGAGAGCCATTTTTTTCCAGCACCATTCATTGAAGAGGCTATCTTTCTTCCAAAGAACATGCGTGGTCCCTTTGTCAACCATCAGGTTTCTCAGTGTGTTTGTAGTTGTGCCTGCATCTTATCTGTTCCACTGATGCTCAGATCTACTTTTTTTGCAAGTACTATGCTGACTTAATCATAGTAGTTTAGTAATATGATTTCAAGTCAGAGATTGTGATGTCTCCTGTCTTGCCTTTTTTGCCCAAAGTTGCTTTTGCTATTCTAGGTCTTTTCTGGCTTGAAAAGAAATTTTAGGAATGTTTACTCTAGTTCTGTAAGGTATGCTAATGGTGTTTGAATTGGGATTGCATAAAATCCGAATAACAGTTTTGGGAGTAAGGCCATTTGCACACTATTGGTTCTTCCTATCAAAGAGCAAGGGATATCTTTTCATAGTCTGATATCCTATTTGAACTCCTTTTTCACAGTAGTGTAACATTAAATGTAATAGATCTTTTATTTCTTTTGTTAGATTGATTCCTAAGTGTTTCATTTTTTTAAAATACCATTGTGGTGGGTGTGGTTTCCCTGATTTCCCTTTCAGCGAATTTGTTATTTGTGTTCCAGAATGCTATTGATTTTTGCTACTCTTTTTTTTTTTTTTTAACCAGAAAATTGCTGCAGGATTTTGTCTTTTACAGGCAGGCACTGTGCCACTGAGCTACAGTCCCAGTCCCATTATTGATTTTTGAGTATAAATAACTTGTTATCCAACTATGCTATAGAATTTGATCATTAAATTTAGAAGTCTTTTGGTGGAGTTCTTGGGGTCTTCTATGTAGATCATCATGTCATCTGTTAATAATAATAATTTAACTTCTTCCTTTGCTATCTTCTATTTCTTTCTCTTGTCTAATTGCTCTGGCTAATGCTTCCAGAATTATATTGAATAAGAGTGGTGATAGTTGATATCCTTCTCTTGTTCCTGATTTTAGTGTGAAAACTTTCAGTTTTGGCTCATTTAGGATGATGTTGACTGTTGGTTTGTCACAGATGACTTTGATCAGATTGAGGTAAAGACCATCTGCTCCAATTTTCTGTAGGGTTTTTATCAGGAGTGAGCATTGGACTTTATCAAAAGCTTTTTCTACATCTATTGAGATGATCATGTGATTTTGTTCTTTGGCCCTGCTGATGTGGTGTATTATACTTA
>RJWM01038619.1:0-16641 GCA_004363535.1 Dasyprocta punctata | reverse complement strand
TTGAGCTACACGTGTGTACTTCTTTAGTGTGGGCATGTGTTGTCATTTCCCTGCTCAACACCTAGGAGTGAAACGTGATGAGAAACACTTAATATAATCCTTATGGGGAAAAAATTTCCTAGAGAAGTGTGCTTAAATAATTAAAAGTTACATAACAAAGCCTGCTTATGAAACTTCTACACATCAAAATATAGTGATTGATACAGGATCTTTGAACTTGCCTACTTTGGTGCCATTCTTTCCCCCTCTGGCAATCTTGTTTCCATGTTATCATTAATATCTTTTCTTTTCTTGTTGGGCTATCTCTTGTTCTTTGCAGTCTTCCTTGTAGTTATCAATATACTGGCCATTAAAGAATTTTCTACTTTCCTATCTCTTAGGTATAATCTATTTTTCTGGGAATTCATTGAACTAAGTTAATCTTAACTGATTTTAATATAAAAGCATGACATTCAAATGAGCCAAGAACATGGACTTACGTTTGATTTTTTAAAAAAACTGTTTTCTTCCTATCTTCTGGATAATTATGATTATCTGACAATTATTGTGTGATAGATAGTAGATAAATTAGTATGAATGGATTTACTTTCCTTAGTAGATATTATTGTCATATTTTTAAAAAAGAGGAGTTGATATTTACTTTGTGAAATACCTTTTGAAAATTCCCTGCAGTGATTTATTAAGCATTTTTTAAGGGTCCTCATTTAAAAGCTCTAAGATTTTTTTTTGAGATAAACTCTTGCTGTATACTTCAGGCTGGCCTTGAACTCTGTGTAGTCTAGGCTGACCTCAAACTTTGTGGCCACCCTCCTGCCACAACCTCCAGAGTGCTAGGATTACAGGTGGGCACCATCATACCCAGCTTGATTTTACTATTTTTCATCATGAGTAAGTAGCATTTTTGCCTCCCACCCCCATGCTATTAACTTTCTGTAGTCATTATACAAATTTGGATCATTGAATTCTTGTGAACATTTTCTTTAGTTTTCCAGGAAACATTTCCAAATTTTGTTATTATGAATTATAGTCTGCTCCTGTTAAAGTACAAGGAGTTTGTTCTATTAAATGCTTGTGTGTTCCAAAAAAGTTTGATATTAGTTTTCTTTTTATTTCCATTCTTCCATTTCCAACTGCATATGCTAAGGGCACTGACTTGCATGTCATTTTTTCAAAGTTTAAGAAAATCCTAACTATCCAGCTACTTCACTGAATCTTTATAATTGGAGGACTTTATTTATGTATTGTTTTCCAACATGTTTTGTTCTTATTGCTTAAGCCTAGAGATGATTTTTATATATAGTTTTTCAAATAGTGTTTCAAAAATTTCACTTTATTCATTTAGTAAGCATGTACCAAGCACTTATCATGTTCTATGCTTATTGTAGGGAGCTAGTGATAAAGAGCTTGCTATGGTTTGAATGTGTTGACCAAAAATTCATGTTTTAAAAACTTAATCACCAAATTCAAATGTAAATGTTACTTGAAGGTGAAATCTTTTGCCTGTAACTAGGATTATATAAGGTCATGAGATAGGGTCCTGGTATAATTTTTGGATGTGCTAAGATCAGTCTATAAAGAAAGTAAAAATATTAGTGCCTTTATCAAGCAAAGACGATTTAAACCAATGTCATTGCTCTGTCCCACTATGTGTTGCCCTGTCATATTAGGATGCAGGGTGAAAGCTCATGACGTCCTAATCCCCAGAACCAAGAGCTAAATAAACTGTTTCCTTTATAAATTACTTAATCTGTGCCATATATTTATGACAATAGAAAATAGACTAAACCAATTGTGCACAAGACCAGAGTATACTTATCATATAGTACTTATTTTCTTGTAAGATTAAGCTATATTAAAGTAAATATAAAGGAGATAAGTACTAGAGAAAGATCCTGGGTAGTTCTGAAATACATAAAAGAAAAAAATGTAAAATAAGAATTACTTGGCCAAAAGTACACTTACACATACATCCATGGGACTACATCCAATTTTTGGATGTGCTAAGATCAGTCTATAAAGAAAGTAAAAATATAGTTTGCAGAAGCTATTAGAAAGTCATTTATATGATAAGGTAATGATATGCAGAATATGCAAAGAACTTTCATAACTCAAATATGAAAAGGCAACTGAGCAAAGAATTCGAAATTGAAATTGAAAATGGGCAAGTGATTTGAAAAAAAAACCTTTTTTCAAAGATTTTTAAAAAGTTGCCATACATATGGCCAATAATCACATACAAAGATTATTAAACATTAAAGAAATACAAATAAGATACTATTTCATATTTGTTATGCTAGTTACAGTCAAAAACAACAACAAATATTAAACAAAGTTACTGCATGACTCAGCAATTTTACTCTAAGTTTTTATCATTAATTTGGGGAAATTCATAATCATTAATGTTTCACAGACTTTTGAAATTTTTCTCTTTTCCATTTGGTGTTCTCATTTTGTATTTTTAAACCTCTTGTAACTGTACCTCAATTATTGACTATTATGTTGTTGTCACATTCTTTCTTTTGTAAGCTCAGATACTCTTTATGGCCATGTAGAATTGGTCCGTATTTTTATTTTTTATTTTATTTTATTTATTTTTATTTATTTTTATTTTTTGCGGCACCGGGAATTGAACTCACAGCCTCACACCTGCCAGACAGGCACTTAAGCTGCTGAGCCAAACTCCCGGCCCTGTTTTTTTGAAGCAGGGTCGCACTATGCAGCTGAGGCTGGCCTTGCACTTGCGTTGTAGCCCAGGCCAGCCTCAAACTCACAATGCTCCACCTACCTCAGCCTCCCGAGTGCTGGGATTAAAGGTGTGTGCCACCACGCCCAGCTTGTCCGTATTTTTAATTTGTAGCACTTCCACTTGATTCTTTCTTAGAGTTTCCATCTCTGGTTACATTACCTTTTGCTCTTATGCATTGTACCCTTTTTCCATTAGTCTTTAGTGCAATAATCACAGTTGATTTAAATGCCTAGTCCAATAATTCCAATATCTCTGCCACATCCAAGCATACTTCTGATGTTTATGTTATTTTTTAAAACTGTATTTTTAGCTCCCTGCCCCGAACCAGTGCCATGTGTGGGCCACTGCCGACGTGGGGACAGCCAAACCCAATCCTTTCCCTGTGAGTCAGTGCCATTGGTGGACTGTGGGGGAAGAGAACAAGGCCTCACCAAGAAGCAAGCCCCACCCTGCAAACTAGCACTATGCATGGTCCAGTGCCAGCAGGGAGCCAGCCAGACTGCAGCCCCTTCCAGCATGCAGGCTGGCAAAAAAGAAGAACCAGCCCTCACCCCACAAGAGACCAGCTGATCTGGAGAAACACAGGCTGCGATGATAGCTATTCAGGTGAAATGCAAATTGATGCTTTTGGTGTTTCAGTGTTTCACTGGCCTTGCAGGTCTAGGGCCAGTGGTCTGATCATCTGTTCAGAGGATAGCAATACGCAGTATGGCATCTAGGGGGGATCACCTTCTGAGGGCGGTGGCCATTGTTGATTCTCTATCACCTTGTTTTGAAGTACTGTATTGTTTGCATTGTTTTGTTGGGTTGGGTTTTATTCTCCTTTGTTTTGTTTGATTTTGTTATATTCGATGGCGTGAGCAGCTATTTCAAAGACGGCAAGGTATATTATGGTAACCATTTTGGATTTACTATTATCTTGCTTTGAAGTCCTTTGTTGCATTCATTGTTTTGTTTTTACTGTTTCTGTTCTGTTCTGTTTGATTTTTATTGTCTGATGGTATCTGCAGCTATTGTGAAGACAACAAGAGACATTATGGTAACTATTGTTGATTTTGTAATGCTTTGAAGTCCTGTACCACTTACACTGGTTTGCTTTAGTTGGTTTTATTCTGTTTTATTTTCCTTGGTTTTATTCTCTTTAAAATTAAAATTAAAAAACTGTATTTTTAGTGTGCTTTGTAGTTATTTGTTGAAATCCAGATACGATGCACTGAGTTAAAGAAGCTGAAGTAATTATACCTTTTATTGTGAGGTTTAATGTTTCTTTGAGTATTTTTACTGTTTTTTCTGTTGGTGTCACAAACTAAAGTTTCCACTGGTAACTTTCTTATTGTCTCCTTGATAGCTTTGCAACTGCCTAGAGACTTTTTAATTGAGGCCTAAGATATGCACTTACAATTATATTCCCCTGTTAGTGTACAGGAGCCCAGTTGATCTAGTGTAAGTTGTCAAGGAGGGGAAGAACTTGTAGCACTATGATTTAATTTTAGTCAGTCTGTGTACCCATGTCTTGGAAATATGGCCTTCAGAAGTGCTCTTTTCCTCCTTCCTCTCTCCATTTTAGTTGAGAGAGAATGGCTGTAGAATGCTGAAGTTGGATGCTTTTCTTCCCTTGAGGAGGGTTAGTGAAGGCACGTTTTGGGTGTTTTCCTTTCCCCAAATCATCAGGTGACAATCTTAGATTGCTAGACTTTGCGAAATACTTTCTTTTCAGAGTAAGTCATGTTAAGAACAGGATTCTCTGGGAATATTCACAGTAGTTATTTTCATTGTGTCCTGGTACTGGTTCTTAGGGAATTTAGTAATGGGTTTCTGTTCCACCAAGTTGTGATTCTCTATATCTGCCTGCTCATCTATCTAGTTGTGGGAATGGTGGTTTGCTCTGTAACCTTTGTCCTCTAATGCATCTAAGAAAAATTGTTCATTTTCAGTTTGTTCAACTTTTTTCATGTGTGAATAGTAATGTTGACTTCCAAGCTTCCACATGCTGGACTTTGGAAACTGGAAATGTGACTCTAGATGTCTTCTGAAGAAAAAGAAAACTGTATAAATGTAGACATATGTTAGCCTAGGCCTAGGGGAGTTGAATGTAAAGACATAAAATGACAACTAATGGGAAAGGGATTTCTTTTGTAATAACGATAATGTGAAAATAGAATAAGTTAATTGTTGTTTAACTCCATGAACACACTGAAGCCATTGAGTTATATGTTTTAAACCTTTAAGTTTCATGGTGTGTGAATTATATTAAGATGAAAAATTTATTTATTTGTTTTATTATTATATAACAATAAAGAATGTATAGGACATTAGAAAAATATTGGCAAGAAATACAAATGTTATGAATGCTGTATTATTTTTAAAAGAACAATGAATAGTAAGAATAAAATCTGAAAATGACCCTTTGAAAACTACTTTTCTCTCAAAATTCTTTTTCTTTATGTTAACTAATTTTTTATATACATTTACATAAATATTACTAGTTTTTCTTTCAGTTTGTCACACAAGTGCAACAATATGATGGTTACATATGTGTGACTTATTCATTTCACTGATAAGTATATTCTCAAGGTGCATCCATTTAAGTATGAAAATGTTAAGTTTATTATTCTTTGTAGGTGAGTAATATTCCATCATATAGAAATACCTCACCTTTTTTGTCCATTCCTCAGTCAATGAACATTTAGATTGTTTCCAAGATCTGGCTGTTATGAACTGTGCAGCTATAAACATAGGTGTACATATATTGCTATGGTATGATGTTTTTAGTTTTTTGGGGAAGATACCCAGAAGGGGAATGGGTCAAATGGGACCTCCAATCCTAGCTTTTTGAGGAATCATCACACTGACTTCCACCGTGGTTGCACCAGCCTGCATTCCCACCAACAGTGGAGTTAGGTTCCTTTTTCTCCACAGCCCCACCAGCATTTGTTATTGGTTGACTTCTAAATACTAGTCATTCTTTCTGGGGTGCGGTGGAATCTCAGTGTTGTTTCAGTTTGAATTTCTCAAATGACCAGTGCTGTTGAACATTTTTTCACGTACTTACTTGTGCTGTTTGTACTTCTTCATCTGAAAAGTGTGTGTTCATCTCAGATGCCCATTTTTGGATTGGATCTTTAAATCTTGGAGGACTGATTTTTTTTAAGTTCTTTATACGTTCTCAGTAGTAATCCTTTATCTGAGGGACAGATGGCAAACATTTTGTCCCAGATTGTTGGTTGTCTCTTCACTCTATTAGTGGTTTCTCTTGCTGTGCAAAAACTTTTCAATAGGATGAGATTCCATTTATTGATTCTTTGTGATAGTTCCTGTGCAATCTGGCTTTTATTCATAAAGTCTTTGCCTACACCAATATCTTCAAGAGTTTTACCTATTCTATCTTCCAGTAGATTTAATGTTTCTGTTTTAATGTTGAGATCTTTAATCTATTCAGATTTTAATTTAGTACATGGTGAAAGATATGGGTCCAGTTTTAATCTTTGGCATGTGGAAAGCCAGTTTTTCCAACACCATTTATTAAAGAGGTTATCTTTCTTCCCATGAATTTCTTTGGCACCTTTGTCAAAAATAAGCTAATGGGAAAGGGATTTATTTTTTGTAATAATGATAATGTAGTGAAAATAGAGTAAGTTAACTGTTGTTCAACTCCATGGACACACTGAAGCCATTGTGTTATATGTTTAAAACCATTAAGTTTTATGGTGTGTGAATTATATTAAGATGGAAAATTTAAAAGTATGAAGAAACCCTACTGATTTCCTGGAGTTGAAGTAGAATAAGGATTTACTGCAAAGAAAGAGAAGTTATGAAGTTGCTATAAATATTCTGTGAATATTATCCTGGAAATATAACTGTGGTGGTGGTTCTGTGGGTAGATACATTTGTTAAAATTCATTCAGTTGAGCTGTGTTGGGTCAGGGAGGTTCCAGCCAGAAGACAACTAGCCTGCCTTCCTGATGAGTGACACGACCAGTGTGGACTCCAGGAAGAGAAAGATGTGCCTCCTGTGCATCTACCCGTGTGTGGGCTAAGAATCAAGGACACACACCCCCCGCTCCACCCCCGTAAGCAGCCTGCTGATTTGGAGGACCGGCTAAGTTGATAGCAACTAAGGTACATAAAGCAAGTAAACGCTTATATTGTTTGTTTGATTTTGCAGGCCTGGTGCCGGCAGGCTGAGCATCTCTTGGGAAGATGACAGTATGCAATGTAGCAAATATGAGGGATTCCCTTCTGTCTTGTCTTTGAGGCCCAATATTGTTCTCATTGTTTTGCTTTATTCTGATTAATTTTTTTGCTTTGTTTCATATTCTGTTTTTATTGGTTTTATTCTGCTTTGTTTTTGATTTGATTTTACTATACCTGATGAAATGGTCAACTATTGTGAAGATAACAATATATACTATAGTAGCTATTGTTTTCCTAGTATCTTTCTTTGAAGTTCTGTACCAGTTCTACTGCTTTGTTTTGAATGACTTTGTTCTGTTATGTTTTGGTGGATTTTACTATCTTTAAAATAAAATTAAAAGAAAATTCAATCATTTGAACTATTAAAACAGGTGCAATTTACTGGACATATATTCTCTTAACTATTATTTTTTAAAAAATAATATTAGTAGCAAGAAAAAAATAAATAAGCTGTCAGAGACATAAATTTACACCATTATTTCCTGGCATATTTATTCAGCAATACTGTTGTGCAAGTTACCCAGTCTCAGTTTTTTTTTCTTTAAAAACAAGGACAGTAAGCCGGGCGTGGTGGCGCACGCCTTTAATCCCAGCACTCGGGAGGCTGAGGTAGGTGGAGCATTGTGAGTTCGAGGCTGGCTTGGGCTACAACGCGAGCGCAAGGCCGGCCTGAGCTACATAGTGCGACCCTGCCTCAAAAAGCCAGGGCCAGGAGTTTGGCTCTTATGTTTGTTCTGAGGATTAAGGAAAATACAATTTTAAAATGCTTTATTTATTTGATGTCAAATAGGTAGGAACTGTAAATTGTAATTTTTTTCTTTAAAATTTTAAGACGGTTTACTTTTAACCAGCATCCCAACAATTAAAAAAATAAGATCTTTAATTAGAACTTCTAATTTAAAGTGAATTTCTTTAATGTTTTAATGGCTGAAAACTGCATGGGATTTTTCCTCTTACCACCCTAAGTTCAATATCCTTCAGAAAATATGAAATCAAATTATTGTAACTATATTAATGCCTTGAACATAACTTTATAATGAGACTCTTATGAAGAAGTTTTGCTGTTTTCCATATATGGTGATTAATGAGTTTCTTAGTGAAAAATTCACACTGCAATATCACAGCTAAGTCTGAATAGCACCAATCCAATTTGTTACATTGAAGAGTTTATAAAGGTGCCAGCCTTTTGTATAAAGAAACTAATGAAAGATGGCTTGTCTGGTACCTTTATAGGTACTACATTATCATATGGTACTCTGTGCCTCATATATTACCAAGGTATTAACCCATACCTCATGATCAATCACCTGTATACACTGTAAGGAATACTGGAAGATGCTCATGTCTTTGGACCTAGGTAATTGTAAATTGATGCAAAATTTCTGAGGTCTAAATAACAAATGAAAATCAGTATCACCAGGACAAATAATATCATCTGCTACCATGATTCTTAGATTTTATTAAATCAATCTTAGCATTTTTGAGTTAGAAACTATGGAATCCTTGGGCTGTCTCCTTATTTACAGATATTTAGGAAGACTTAAAATTTTGGTCAGGTTTATGGAATTTATGAAACTTATTTGTGATCCATCTACTTAAGAAATTATAAAGACATTTGAGAGTCATTTTCTCCAAACACTGCCGTTATTTGGACAGAGTTTCTACTCTGCATTCTTAATTCTACTAGTGTATTATATGTAATCACCTGGAACACAAACAGAGGTTTTTACTCTGTTTCTTCTGGGGGCTAATTTTTTGTTTCAGCTGACTGCATTCCAAAATTACTGGGCTTATGTTTGAAATTTTATATTATATACAGACCCCTTAATTTTTGTAGTATGTCATAAATTTTCACTGGGTAGAGACTTCTTTCATTGTTTTGGATTTTTGGTATTTGTTTGTTTTTAAGTGGGATTTGAAATCAATGTTTCCATGAAACCCAGTGAGTTAAGACAGCATTCTGTTGAAATTCCTTCCATGAGCAAGGAAATATTATAACAGAGTTTCAAAGAACTTGAAAACTACCCTCCCAGGATTTCAATTAGTTAACTCACTTACTCAAAATATTTTCTATTAAATAACTCACTTGTTCAATCTATACAGTTTAATATGTTCTTGGCATTCTGCTAGATGTTGGAATACAGTGGTACACACATTGTATCCCTAATTTGATGGTGAAAGAAATCTCAGGATGCTTTAAAAACTGCTTGCCACAACTGAGGGAAAAACAATTGGTTATGTTATGTTTAATCTGAGCTATGGGTCCATTTCACTATATACAGCAACCAAGTTATGAGAATAACTCAACTGGTCATTGACAGATGACTAGATTTAAAAAGTATGGTACATGTAGTCAATGGAATATTATACAGCCTAAAAGAGAAGGAATGTCTATCATTTTTGACAACCTGGGTGAACCTGAAGGATATTATGCTGGTTAAAATAAGCCAGACCCAGAAAACCAAATATTGAATGATTTCACTTACATGATTGTAGTGGCTTGGTAACTGGTGGTCAACTTAAACACCAGCTGAATTGAATCAGTGTGGTTCTGAGCGTGGATAGCCTGCCTGAGGACTGTTGCTGGCATAAAAAGGAGACATGGAGAGGAAAAGTAGCATTGTGGATTCTCCTAAGTGTTGCTGTTGTTTGAAGCTGTTGGTTCTACTGAAGGAGCTTGTCATGGCTAGTTTCTCCAATATGAATTTGACCATTATCATCGGAGGAGGTCAGAACATTGTCACTGAGAGTGGCCATGGTTCACTTTGGGGGAGCTGTGGTCCTTATGTTGAGCATCATTTCCTGGCTCCACAGGGGAAGATGTGTGCTGTTTAATCTCCAGGAGAAGCTTGTCACACTGGCTTCCTGATATGAACTCAGCTGTACTCATTGTTGGAGGAGCTTGCGACAATCATTGTCACTGAGGATGGCTGTGGTACTTTTCAAGGGAGACCTGGTCCTTATTTTGAGTGTTGTTTCTTGGCTTCCATGTAGAACCCTCAACCTACTGACACAGCTACTTCACCCAGCTAGTATAGACTTTCTGGATTCCACCACTGACCTTTGGGCTTTCCTAGCACAGATCCTTAAAACAGACTTGGCCTGAGTCATTGTCTTGGGCTCTAGGTTTCCACCTGGACTCTTGGGAGACACTGTCATGGGATCTAGGTCTTCAGTTGGACTTATAGAGGACATTGCTGTGGGACCTAGGCCCTTGGCTAGATTTTCTGAATCTTTAGTGTTGTGGACAGATTTCCTGCACTTTCTTGTATTTAACTCTGGGTGATCATTATAAATGATACTATAAATTCTGTGTCCTGTGTGTAATTATTCTCCTTGCAACCCCTGAGTACACCAATGAGGTTATCTAAAAAGTCACTCAGGGAAGCAGAGAATAGAATGGTGGTTATCAGGGGCTGGAGTGAGGAAGGGGAAAATGGAAAGCTGTTTGTTATTTAGTGTAAAGCATCAGTTATACAAGATAAATAGTGAAAATGTTCTGTGCAAAATAATGCATATATTTAGTAATATCTTATCATACACTTAAAATTTATTATGTAGGTAGATCTTATTAAATGTTTGTATCACAATTTTTTTTAAAAAAGAGAAAGAGAAAAAAAGCCAAAATAAAATTTTTAGAAGTGATGGCCCTGACTATTTCCTTGATTGTGATTTCATGGATTATTGTATTTGTCGAAGCTCATCAAAATATGCATGTTAAATATGTACACTATAATGTTTCCATTATACCTCAGTAAAGATGTAAAGGTGATTAACATGTTGCTATAATCAAGAGGAAATCGATATAATATGTAAGGCAAATTAGCATAATGTCAGCTAGACACTTTTTTTTTAATTGCTTTTTTGAGCTCATGGCCATGTTCAGGAATACAAATTACTAATTACGTTTGTAACCTACAAACAGAGACGATAGATGGTCTTGGTGAGAAGCTTGTTTCTTTAAAATGTTTGTGAGTTCAGGAAATTGTTCTGGTCAAGAAGAGCAGTATGTGTTTGACAATTAGTATGAACTGTGTGTGCACCACATGGAAAAACTAAAGATTAGTTTTGCCCTGGAGAAACAAGTCTTTACTTTGGCCAGAAAAATGAAAGCTTCTCAGGGCATAAATGTAGGAAAAAGAGTTTAAGCAATTACAAACTCTCAAATTTGATTTAATGGTATAATTTTTGAAAGGTTTTACTCTGGCTTCAGATATTATCTACATTCAGTATTGAGAGGCGTTTTGGAATGTCTTCTGACGCACAAGTAATTGTTATCCGGATCCTATCTTTGCCATCAGGATATTTGTTAGTGGTTAGATAGCTGAAAAAATATTGTCCTTCAATAACTGCCTTGATTTATGAAATATCTACCAAGTAGCTCTTCCCAGAATAATGGGTTAATATATGCAATCTAAGAAAGTTGATTTCATAGAAACAGAGAGTAGGAAGGCAGTGGTGGAAGAATTTCAAGGAATAGGAAGGTGAGTTGCTGATCAAAGAGTCCAAAGTTTCAGGTAGTTTCAGGAGAAAAATGTTTTATGATCTATTGTACTGCACGGTGACCACAGTTAATAATTATGTGTTGTATACTTCAAAATTGCTAAAAGAGTGTCATGTATGTGTATATGTGTGGAGGGAATATGGTGTGCTGGGGTTTGAATTCAGGTCCTCTAGTGTGCTAGGCAAATACCCTACTGTTGAACTTCAACCTGAGGCCCAAGAATGAATTTTTAATGTTTTCGATATACCAGGAAAATGATAAGATGGTGGGGTGATGGCTATATTAATTAGTTCAATCAAATTGTTCTACAATGTATGCACAGATCTAAACGTTACACTGTACCCTCCAAAATATAAATAATTATTATTTTGCCAAATAAAACTAGTTTTTTTTAAAGCTATACAAACTTTGAAAAAACAAGGTAGCATAGATGCATATGACAGAATTATGTTTAGAAAATTGATGCAAGGTCAAGTATTTAAGAAAACATTTATCTAGGTCTTTTGAGGCAGACAGAGAAGAGGTATGTTAAAATTAGGAAGAGTTTTCTTTGCACTAAGATATCAAAGAGAATAGACCACAAGTCCAGTGGAAGACATTTCTTTGTAGGTTAGTTTTGTAAATGAAGGAGGTTTAAATCCTGGAATAGAGTTTTCACAAATTGGTCATTCTGAAGGGTCAGGGATTTAGCTAAGTGGCTCAGGTCCTTGCCTGGTAAGCACGAGGTCATGAGTTCCATCCCCGGTACAAAAAAAAAAAAAAAAAACCCATTTTTTAAAATTCCCAGTAACCAAACAAATGAACAAACACCAAAACAAAACAAACCAAAACAACAAATTGGTCATCGCGGATTCAACTTAATATTTCTCAAGTTATATGTATGTGTGGCATGCAAGCCAGAAGCATGCTGATGCTAAGAAGCAAAAATGACCCTTTATCAGGAAAATTTACCAAATATTAAAAAGAAAACCTTCTAATTTTTTCTGAAGTTTTCCTAAACTATAGGTATCTTCCATTATGTATGTATACTGTGCTCAAGTTTGAAAAGGCATCTGCTTCGTTGTTAAGTTAAATGGGTTTGCTGTAATTAAAAAAATAATCTTTCATTTTTTTTCCAAGAAGTTCTGTGACTTTGGGGAACTCTCATCTAAGCAATTTTGAAGACTACTGATTTGACATTGTAGTAGTCTCAGTCTCTTACACTCTAAAGTACACAAAACAGGATTTTAGGCTTATGGAAAAACGTTTTGTAAACCTTGTATTTTTGCCTAGGGTGGCTGTGTTCAGTTTAAGCAGGTAAAAGTTATGATTTGGACATGTTCTAATCTCCAAACAGCAGTTGTAAATTCTTTCCTCTGCATGTTTTATGAGGCATATTCTTTGTCTTCTTAATAAGTAGTTCAAGTTGTCACAATATGTAAAATCCAACTGAGGAGCCTGACTTCTAGGGTAAGCCTGGCATTCTAAGCCTGGCTATCCCTTTGGAAAGCCTGGCATCTCTTTCCTGTCTGGACACTCATTAGCAGCATTGCACATTAGCCTTCCCATACCTTCTTATTAAACTAAAATCTAAGAGTCTGCAGGTTCCAAGGAAGAAAGGAGGAAACTGTGTTTCACTCTGTAGGTTCACATTCCCTCTATTACGGGATGATGTTTCTGTTTCTTCTACCAAGTATCACAAGATCATGTATTTGACTTGTGAGAACTGACAGTGTCTGATACAGAGTAAACTGAAAAACTTGAGTTCATCTTTAAGTAGAAGGACATCAGATGATTGGGTAAAATCAGTAACACTGACACTTTGTGATTTAATTCTCTTTCCACTCCTAATGGCTGTGTGTCCTTGGTCTGGTTATTGAATCACAGTAAGCCTAAAATAGTTCACTTTCTGCCTCAGTAGTTCCATTTTTTGTGTTTTTAAGGCTGATTGAACTCCTATATGACTGATGTGCTCTTTCTTCAGATATGTTGCCAAAGTCAGTTTAAATTCAACAATAGCATTTCAGATGTACCATGGCTTAGGGTGATTCTGCACATCTCCTTCCTGAATCATTGTGTGTTGGTGTTTACAATTGCTACTCATTTCTATAGTAAATTCTTGGTTGCTCCCTACTTTTATAACCATCCAAGGCAAGTTGAATCTCCTAAACAAGAAGAGACAGCACCAGACAGATGAATTTGTCTGTTTTGTGATTCCAGACAGTTGCTAACTCTTCAAGTGCAATTATGTATGACCCTTGGAGTTAGGCAAGACTGGCAGCAGTCTGACCCTGCCAGTGTATGGCATTGTCCTTTTGTTCCCATGAAGTCAATCTTCACTCCAGATGGAGACTATTTTAATTAATTGTGCTAATATCTAAGAGACACTATCTTCTATATTAGTAATCAAGATATATTGTTTCTTTTGTATTTCCATTATCTTTTGGCCATGTGATTCTTTTTGAAAAAGAAAGTAATTAGGTTTCCTAACAATGATTTATTCTTTACAAATTTATTCTGCTTCTTGTTTCTGATTCTATTATTTCTTTTTCTTTTTTGGAGGGACAAAAATATCTATTCATCATTTAAAAAATAAAAAGAATATAAGAGTCATATCTTCATAAAGTCATCAATGGCATTATGATCTGAATTAGGACATGAGTTATGTTTCTTGAATAAAATAAAGATAACAATTTTTACCTCTGTGGGATCTTTCTCCCTGCAATTCTGTATAAGGGAGTAAAACCCTTTGCAGTTACACAGCTCTGGGCTTTAGTAACAAGTTTGTCACTTTGCTGTTTGTGAACTTTCTAAATGATTTAAACATTCAGAACTTTTTCACTCTTCTACATAGGGTCAATGTGCTATGAGTACTACATAGGACAGCATCTATAATAGACCTGGCACGGTGCCTAGGAAGTTGAAAGAACTTAGTATAAATTTTTTTCACTCTCATCCTCTCCCCATGTCTTCCTCCTCATCCTCCCCAAGGAAATAACCCTGAAAATATGATGATCTATGACATGATGTTGGTCACACAATTGTGTCCAATCATAATGGCTAGAATCTGGTCTGATCCTCACCATATTATATCACAGTTTCATTTTAAAATAATTGGTTTTATTTTCTCAGTTTGCATAGTCTTAGAGAATCTATGGGAAAAAATAGTTTTTAGGTGGTGATAATTAAAATTCCCAACAAGCATATTGCAAAAAACACACTGAAGAAAATGCTCACTTCTGTCCTGGGCTGTCTCCTTGCAGAGAAGCCAGAGAGCAGAGCTAGTCAGAAAGCTAGAGCTCTTTTGCAGGACCTGTGTCATCCATAGTGTAAACATCCCAAATTTGGGACCTTGAGGGAGTCACTCACTGAGTGTGTGTGTTCTATGCAGTGATGGTTTGGGTTAGAGAGCCTGTAAAACGTCATCTATCTAACAGTATCTTGAGAGACAGGAAAAGGTCAATTTACTTACCAATAGTTTTATTCTTTTTGGCTTTTGAGACAGGACCTTACTATGAAGCCCAGGCTTGCCTTGACCTTGCTGTTAAGTCAGGATGGCCTTGAACTTTCCCATCTTCCTGCCTGTACACCTCAACACATGCTAGGATTGCAAGCATAGGCCACTGCGCCCTTAACTCCATGCCATTTAAAAAGAGCACTTTTATTTGATCTTGTTCATTTTATATAGTCTAAAAGACTGAATGTTTAGTATAAAAATAAATCTTCCTCTACATAAACTGTGAAAGGAGATGTAAGGTTTGAATTTGTTTAGCTGAGAATGTTTAACTGTTTTGATTTTACTTCGTATGTTTTTCATGCTTTGATCATTGAATTAAACTGTGAGTTTCCTAAAAACTATTTTGTCTTCAAAGTCCTCAGAAGTAAATAAAGTAATTCCCTCTAGAAGTTTACCTCTCCTGAACTCAATTAATTATGAAATAGCTAATATCATATGCAAAGTAAAAACCTTGGCACTTCAGAAAATGAGAGTAAAAGAGTAAATGAACACAGTAATTGCAAGGCAAAATATTACACAAGAGACATTCTAAAATGATATGATTTACTTTGGAACTGCCCACTCTCCATGACAGTATTTCCTATTAATGCAATTGATTATTTAGAGTTATAAACATTAGTATAGTCTCTGCCTTTTCACCTGATTATAGGTGGATCACGTTTATGGTGGCCTTTTATTGCAACTGTGACTTAGCATGATGTTTAACACAAAGTATACTTCTCAGTTAGTATATGTTGGATGAGATATTAGGGTTATGTGATGCATTTAAAAAGTTATATAATCATAAAACTCCAGAGCAATAGTTACATCTACCCCATCCCAATAATCTTATATATTCAGCATAGAAGACTTAGAAAGAGTAAATTACTCATCCAAAATCAATAAAAAATTTAGTGGCAGAGCCAGAATTCAGTGGAATATAAATATTTTAACTCTCAAGTCACTGCTTTCTTTAGTATATCAGACTGCCTCTGTAATGTGGCATTTTCAATTTCAAAACCTGATTTTTCAGTTACCAAGGAAAGCAATATATAATATCCTGCACTAACGAGCTGGAAGAGGAAAATGTAATTTGATAATCAACAGGGAAATTAATCACAAGTTTTTCTTTCCATTGTGTTGGGTATTGTGGCACAGTTATACTATTCCAGTATTCTCCATCCACATCCTTAGTTTATATTCTACTAGAAACCTAATTAATGAATACTTCCACTCAGATAATTGTCACAAATAGAACCAGACCTTTTCTTATTTAAATTAAATCTGTGTGGGGGAGTTTATTTGAGGATTTATTTTTGTGGGATCCCATAATATTTGGAATTACTGCAACATAATATGGAATTTGCCCCTGAAAATTTGGCTATAGGCTTTAAAAATACAGAAAAAAATTTTAAGTTATTCACTAACAAATCCATCTCCACATTTAGCAAATGCTTAGTCTATTACTGCTCTGGTTTTAGATTTGCTGCTAAAATAAATGATCAGAATTTTGTATGACAAATACAGATGAGATACACTTTTCATTCAGATAGGATATATATGATGAGTAATAGCTCAGTTTAAAACTTGTTGAGATGTCAGAGATATTAGGGATACAACTACAATTAATAGAAGAGACAGAATTAATGTTTGTTTGAAATTATTTGAATCCCACAATAATTATTAGTTTGCTATTGTCATTATATGAATAGTTTGGTTAAC
>RJWM01038618.1:0-16547 GCA_004363535.1 Dasyprocta punctata | reverse complement strand
TTTCCTGAAAATGACATAATTTTATTCTATCTTTTCTTTTCTTTTTTGTTGTTGCTGTTGTCTTTTTGAGACAGGGTCTCACTATGCAGTTCAGGCTGGCCTTGAGCTCTCAAACTTGATCCTCCTGTCTCAGCCTCCTGAGTTCTAGGATTACAGGCGTGAGCCACCATGCCTGGCTTTTTAATTTTATTCTTTGTTATGGCTGAAAAATATTCCATTGTGAGTATATACCACATTTTCTTTTACTGTTTATCTGTTGGCAGGCATCTTGCCTGTTTTCACAGTTTAGCTATTATAAATTGTGCCTCTAAACACATGGTTATGCATGTATAACTGCAGTATAATGTCTTTAATTCTATCAGAAATATACTTAGCAGAAGTATAACAGTCAAATAGTGTTCCTCTTTTTAGATTTTTGAGAAACCTCCATGCTGATTCCACAGAGGTTTTGTTCATTTACATGTCCACAAATAATGCAGGAGGGTTCTTTTTTCCTTGCTTCTTTGCCAGCACCTATTGTTTTCTTTTGTGGTACTGATGATAATAATTCCGACCAGGGTAAGATGCAAACTCCGTTTGGAGTTGCAGTTCTGTAACGACCAAAGATGTTTAACTTTTTTTTTTTTTCATGTGCTTACTAACTGTTTGCATTTCTTTTGAGAAGCGTGTCTTCAGTTCATTCGATCATTTTTTGATTGGGTCATTTATTTGGGGAGGATTATTTCCTTGAATTCTTCATATATTCTAGATATTAACCCTCTATCAGAATAGTTGCTAGCAAAATTTTTCTCCTATCCTGTAGGTTGTCTCTTCATTCTGTTGATTGTTTGCTTTGCTGTGTAAAAACTTTTGAATTTGATGCAATCCTACTTGTCGAGTACTCATATTATTTCTTGTCCTCTTAGAGTTCTAATCGGGAATTCTTTCTTGTGCTTCAAGTGTTTCCCTGTGTTGTCTTTTGGCAGTTTCAAAATTTCTGTTTTTTTTTTTTAAGTCTACATCTTTGATAGATTTTTTTTTTAATTTTAGTGCAGAGTGAGGGATAAGGATCCAGTTTCAGTGAATAACCAGTTCTCTCAAAAGCATTTCTTGGAGTCCGACTTTTCTCCAATGCATGCTTTTTTGTTCCTTTGTGAAAAATCAAGCAGATGTGAGTGTGTGGGGTTGTTTCTGCATCTTTTGTCTATTCTTGTATATTTCTTTGCTCGACATACCTGTTTTTTTGCAAATACCATGTTGTTTTTTGTTACCACAACTTTATAATATAACAGAATTGGTATTGTAATGATTCTATCTTTGATCTTTCTGCTTAGGATGGCTTTGGCTGTTCTAGGTCTTTTTTTTTTTTTTGAGCCCATATGAATTTAGGATTGTTTTGTATTTCTTTTTTTTTTTAAAGAAATATAACTTTACTGTGAAATATCTTCCATGGGATAGACAGTTAACCAGCGAAGGTGTATATTGAATATTTTAGTCATATAGCAGGCAACACTCCTTACTGATACGTATTGGTAATACCTTAAATTACACTATTCAGTATATTTGTCAAATGTTTCCCCTGCTTTTCAGCTTTTAAATATACTTTCACACTATCTGAAAATTTATTTCAAAGAAGTATGTAATTACTCAAACTATTAGAAACTTCTTATTTCCTTTTAACTAACTGTGTTAATTGATGTTATTCCAAATATTAATTAAGCTTCATTAGTGTCCAGACGCTTAAACATTAGATAATTATGTTTATTTCACTTAAATGGTATCCTTAGTACATATTCCATAAAGTTTAACTATGCTTTTTAAAAAATTTTACAGAGAAAAATAAAATAAAGTTTCAGAGCACAACAATTAGGGGATAACAATGGTGTATACATTGCGCATTGTTATCTTCAAATCAGTTAGAGTACAAGACGTGCACTTAATTTTCTGAACAATACTAGCACAAACATTTCTCTTCAGTGAGCTTAGAGTGTGTTTCGTATTTCTATAAATAATGTTATTACCATTTTAATAGAGATTGCATTAAATCTATAGATCATTTTTGGTAGTATTACCATTTTAATGATATAAGTTCTGATTCAAGAATAAGAGATATTTTCCACTTTCTAATGTTCCCTTTGATTTCTTTCTTTAGAGTTCTGTAATGTCCATTGAGAAGTTCTTTCACTTCCTTACCTAGGTTAATTCCTAGGTGTTTAATTTTTTTGAGGCTTTTGTGAATGAAATTGCTTTTTTCATTACTTTCTTGGTGGTTTCATTGTTGGTGTTCAGGAATACCATTGAGTTTTGTGTGCTGATTTTGTATCCTGCCAATTTGCTGGGTTAGTTTATCATATCTAAAAGTCTTCTGCAGAAGTTTTTCAACTCTTATGTAAATAATCATCTCATTTGAAAGTAGGGGTAATTTGACTTCTTCCTTCTTTCTCTCACCAGATTGTTTTGGGTAAAGTTTGGAGTGCTATATTGAAGTGCAATACTGAAAGTGGACACCCTTGGCTTATTCTTGGTACAGCAGAAATGCTTTAGTGTTTCTCCATTCAATGTGATGTTGACTGTGCGTTTGTCATAGATGGCTTTTATCAGTTTGAGATAAGATGCTAATATGCATACTTTCCTCAGTTTCTTTTTATCCTGAAAGGATGATGGGTTTTACTGAGGGCTTTTTCTGCATGTATGGTGATGATCATATGATTTTCAACCTTGGTTCTATTTATGCAGTGTATCACACATTGATTTACAAATGTCGTGCTGTTTGTTATGGTGCAGACTCAAAATGTTTCCCAAAAGTCTTATATTTTCACGTGAGAGGTGACTGGATCATGAAGACGCTATACTCATCAGTGGATTATTCTACTGGTGAGTTCATAGCTGAAGGTCGGGAAGTGAAGCCTGCTGAACCAGGTCAGTGGGGGTGTGAAGGGTGTATTTATGTGCCTGGCTCCTCTTGTTACACTCTTTCCTTCCTGGCTGCCATGGAAAAGATTTCTTCTGCCATGCCCTTCTGCCATGCCATTTCTGCCTTGAAGCCAGTCAACCATGAGCTGAATTCTCTGAAATCATGAGCCAAAAATATAAACTTCTCCTGCTTTTAGTTGCAAGCATCACGTATTTTATCCCAACAGTGAGAAATAAGTTGCACAACATTCCTGCATTCTTGGGATGAATGAAACTTGGTCGTAGTGTATGATTTGTGATATTTTTCAGCAAGTTGTGGAATTCTCTTTGAAAGCATCTTACTTAGGATTTTTACATTCTATGTTCATCTGTGATACTGTCCCATAGTTTCTTTCTTTTTCTTTTTTATTTATTTAATTATTTTTTGTTGAGTCCTTATCATTTTTGGTAACAGGGTAATGCTAGTTTCATCAAATGAGTTTGGAAGCATTCTTTTTCTTTTGATTACATAAAAGTTTGAGAAGTTTTGGCATTAATTTTTCTTTATTGATCTGGTAAGATTCAATGGTAAATTTACTGGGTCCTGGGCTTTTCTGAGTCACAGATATTTTATTATTGCAATAACCACATTAGTTGTTACTGATATGTTTACTTTTTTTCCATTTTCTTGGTAAAACTTGGGTGAGTCTTAAGTGACTAGGAATTTACCCATTTCTTCAATTTATTGGAGCATGTGTTGTCAAAATAATTTATAATAATTCTCTGAATTTCTGATGTGATTTCACCTTTTTATCTCTGATTTTTTAAATAAGGGCTTATCAATCTTAACTCTTTAAAGAATCAACACTTGAGTCATTGATCCTCTGTAATTTTTTGGTTTTGATTTATCTCCACTCTGATTTTTTTTTTTTTCTTTTTGGCGGCACTGGGGATCGAACTCACAACCTCGCACCTGCCAGACAGGTGCTTAAGCCACTGAGCCAAACTCCTGGTCACTCTGATCTTTATAATCTCTTTTTTTCTACTATTTTTGTGCATGATTCGGTCTTGCCTGTCTAAACTTTTGAGATGTTTCATTATATTTCTTATTTAGAATTTCTCTGTTTTTCTAATATAGGCATTCATAGCTATACACTTCCCTTCTAGAACTGCTTTCATGGTGTCCCATAGATGCTGATACTTTTTGTTTCCATTATAATTTGAACGTAGAAACTTTTTAATTCCTCATCTGATTTCTCTAATGACACATTGATCATTCAAGATTGAATTATTCAGTTTCCATGTGTATATGTCATTTTGAGGAGGATTGCTGTTGATTCTAGTTTTAGTCTCTTATGATTTGAATGCATGAGTTTATTTCAATTCTTCTTTTATTTTTTTAGACATGTTTGATGGCTTAAATGCAGTCTATTTTGAAGAACTTTTCATGGATTACTGAAAAGAATTTGTATTCTGCTGTCATAGGATGAAATACTATAGATACCTGTTAAATTCATTTGACCTATAGTACAGTTTAACTCTGATGTTTCTTTGTTCATTTTTCTTTTGGTCTGAATAACCTGTTTATAGGGGTAGATATTGAAGTCCACCACTGAGATTGTTCTGGTGCCTGTCTACCCTTTTATTTTAAATAATATTTGTTTTATGAAACATGGCATGTCTGTGTTAGATGCATGTATATACTTACAATTGTTGTTTCTTCTTGGTGAATTGTCATTTCTTCTTGGTCATTTCTTCCCTTTAACAATGTATGGTGGCCTTCTTTGTCTCTTCTGATCAGTTTTAGTTTGAAGTCAGTTTTGTTTTATATAACTATAGCTACTCTTGATTGTTTTCAGGCTCTAGCTGCTTGGGGTATCTTTTTCTATCCTTTCACTTTTAGTCTATATATGTCTTTGAAGACAAATGTGCCACTCGCAGGCAATATATAGATGGGCCTTGTTTTGTGATTCCATCTGCTAATCTGTGTCCTTTAATTATAAAGTTAAGACTGTATATTTATTAAAAGATACAAATTAATTATTATCATTTTGTTGTGTTCAGTGTTTGATTTTTTTTCCGTTTTTCATTTACTTAACTAGTCTCCCAGTGAAGTTTACTTTTTTTTTTTTTGACTTTGTAGATGGGATCCAGATTGTTTCTGTTTAGGATTCCCTTAAGTATTTTATTATTATTATTTTTTTTGCCAAGGTTGGCTTGGTGATCATGAATTTCTTTAGTTTATTCTTACCATGGAAGCTCTTTATTTCTCCTTTAATTTTAAAGGTTAATCTTGCAAGGTATAGTAATCCAGATTGTCAATTATTTTCTTTCAGGGCTTGAAAAACTTTATTGTAAGCCTCCCTGGACTTTCAGGTTTATCTTAGACATCTGCCATTATACCTAGCAGATTAGTAAAACTATGAGTGTGTTTGCAGATGATTGACACACAGGCCACACACTGAAGAGTTAAGGCCCACCCCAGATACAGGTGGCACACCATATAGCCTTGTAGCCTGGACAGAATAAAAAGGGAAAAAAGAAGGAAGTCTTTCTTTTTCTTTCAGAGGAGCTCCTGTCTTCACCATTGTATTTGGTCTGTGATTTCTTCAGCTCCTAGCACAAACTCTTCAGCCTTCCAATGCAAATCTCTCAGCTTTGCAGATGTGAACTTGCACTAGACTGCAGTAGCTTCAGGCCTTTGACTTTTGACTGGATTCTCCACCCATCCAGCACACAGAGAGCCATTTTGGATTCTTCTACCCCTGAGACATTGTAAGCCTACCTATGTATAATCCAGTGTATAATCATATATATACATTTTAGTATTAAACTTGTTCCTCTAGTAAACTCTAATTGATACATCAGCTTAATTATCACTTCATCTCCAGCTCTTCTCCCTGCTAAGTGCATGGTCAGGCAACCAAAACTTAGATAAATGTCTGCTTTTGATAATTTAAGTACTCCCCTACTTCGATACATTCCCATGACCTAGTTGTTCTCTCCAAGTTCTTTTTGACTCTGTACTTGTACTTACAGTCATACGAATATTAAATCTTATGACACCATGGCACATTTCAGCCTCAAATATTTTTCTCTAATATAAAAAATCTTAGTAGAAATGAGAGTATTTTAGAATAGAGACTTCAGTAGTTGACAAATTTTAAGAAATTTTAATCTTGAAAATTCTAGGGAATATATATTCACTTAATATATATATATTCACTCAATAAATATATATTGAGAATTCCTCACTCTTCCTACATATGTGTACAAAGATCAGAAACAAATATGTCCAAATTGGAGTAGAAAAAGTGGGTTGAGGAAAGGAATGAAGTGAGTTGCCATTTTAAAACAATATTGTTTGCTAATCTGGGAAACTTCATTGATTATCTCTTGATCTTATCCTGCTCTTTTGATTCATTATAGGTAAGGTTTCCTTTCTACCGCAGAACTTCTTAATTTTTAATTTTATTTTGAAGAGAATAAAACCAAACAAAATGAAACAGAATAAAACCATTCAAAGCAAAACAATGAAAGTGGTATAGGACTTCAAAACAAGATAATAGGAAATCAACAATGGCTACCATAATATATCTTGTTATCTTCAAAATAACTGCCCATACCATCAGACATAATAGTATCAAACAAAATAAAACAGAATAAAACCAAACAAAAAAAAAAACCAATGAAAAATATACAGGATTTCAAAACAAGATAATAGGAAATTAACAATGGCTACTACCTTGCCTTTTTAGTTGTTTCCTCCACTTTCACTTTCACAGTATCTATTGTACATTTTGGATCCCACTAACTCCTTCAGTTTTTTATACTAGGGAGACAGCATGATGTTTGCCCATGTGAGTCTGAACCATTTTACCCATGAGCACGATATTAAGTTGCAACTACTTACCTACAAGAGCCTCAAGATTATCCTTTTTTATAGCTGAGTAGCTTTCCATTGCATAAAAATACCCTATCTTTCTACCCCTGCTTTTTTCTGGGTCCTTGTTGCATGGAGCATTGTCTTCTCTTCTCCAATGTTCAGTCCATGAATTTCCTTTACAGTCAAACATGTTTCTCGTGTGCAGCATATTGATGGATCCTATCTCCTGATCCATTCTGCCCGTGTTTCTTTTATTGGTGAACTGAGGCCATCTATATTAATGGTCATGACTGACAGGCACTGGTTCATCTCTGCCACACTATCCTCCTGCCATTGGCCCCCTACTTTTTCCCTCCTTTCAATTGCCTGCCCTATTTGGTGATTCCCTTCTGCTGCTGTTTCTGGAACCATGATCATCTTTATCTCTCTCTAGAATGTCCTTTAGCACTCTTTGTAGTGTTGGTTTGATGGTCATGAGTTCCTTTAGTTGTTCTTTATCATGGAAGTATCTTATTTCTCCATTAATTTTGAAAGATAATTTTGCAGGGTACATCCCAAGAAGGTGGAGGGGTGTGAGGTGGGCTTTTCCAAAAACTCCCTTGATGGCAGCTGGTAAGCTTGCAGCAGATGTGGCTGGCTGTTTGTCCTTGTGCACACAGGCTATCAGTCCCAATGGCAGCTTCACAACTTCTTAAGTATTCCAAGAAGTTTTCTTACACAGAAATAAGATTGAGGAAACTAACAGGTAAAAGAATAATTGTCTTTTCTTTTCTCTTTAGAAAGGAATAAGAATAAAAGGCACCAATTTTGCGGCACCAGGGATTGAACTCACAACCTCACGCCTGACAGACAGGCACTTAAGCCACTGAGCCAAACTCCCGGCCTTAGTTTTTTGAGGCAGGGTCGCACTATGTAGCTCAGCTCTGTGCTCGCCTTGTAGCCCAAGCCAGCGAACTCACAATGCTCCTCCTGCCTCAGCCTCCCTAGTGCTGGGATTGAAGGCGTGCGCCACCATGCCCGGCTTCATAGCAGTTTTAATTATCTTTAATTTAAAATGAAATTGAAGTATCCTATCAAGAAAACTAAAGTCCCTTCCGTATCACAACAGTTGACCCTACCCATATGACAACCACAGATATCTGCTGCATATGTTAACTAGTTTCGCTTTTGAAATTGAGTTTTGGGAAGCAAGGATCAGATCTCTGTTTTATGATTATTTCTTGAACAATGTTTTCAAATAACCATATGCAGTGGCTTAGTTAACACGGTTTAAAAATAAACCTCTGCTAATGTTTTCTGTAAATAACCTAAGATTCTATAAACAAATATTTCCTATTTGATCCCTGGATAACAAAAGTAAAAATACTTTCCTTTTTGCTCCTTTAAATTTCAGGAAAGCCTTCTGGTTTCCCATATATTTACAAATACAAATATTCTCTTTCCTCTAAATAAAATTATTTCAAAGAATGTGAGACATGGCTGCATTATTCAGTGGATATGGAGTATATGTATAAGAAACCAAATTAAAATCATCTACAATCATATGACTTGGTAACTTACATGATTGTCTGATGAAAAGATATAACCATGGTACTGGGGAGTGTTTTAAAATGTGGGCTTTAGAGTCAAGCTTCTTGGATATTTGTCACTTCTCATTACTACCTGGGGGTACTAATGAGTTAATTTCTCTAAACTCAGCTTTTCCATCCTTAAATGCAGTGCTTACTTCACAGGGTTTTGAAGAAGATTATATAAAGAATAGTTTTCCAAGTGCCCGGTGCATAACCAGTTGTCTATATATGACAATTATTAATTATTTTAAATATTTTGAGGGCCAGTTCTTGCATTCACTAAACTTTTGTAGCATTTTATACTATTTTCATATGCTTCCAATTTCTAGGTCCTGCAAGTAAATTGAAGAAACTCATTTGAGTTTAAAACATTTTGAACTGACTCTAAGAACAGTTAGCCCAATGGAATTGTGACCTGAAATAAACACAATAGAAAATGGAGAGTTGTCAAAAGTCTTTGCATCAAAGGATATAACCCAGAGAATTATGCCCTTGGAGCCTTTGAAGGACAAAAAAATAAAATAAAATAAAATAAAATAAAATAAAATAAATAAATAAAAATAAGTGAAGCCCAAATGATTTTAATCTGTCTTTTAAGTATCTAAGAAATTTTGGGTTTTTATTTTGTTTTGCCTTGTGTTTAAATCTCTGGCTCAAAAAACTGCTTACTGTGATCCATGGGTAAAGATTGGAAAGGTATGATGACACTAAGCAAGAATAGAAGGGGTTAGTGGACTTTATTAATTTTGTATTTGTCTTGGTTACTTTTTACTCGTTGCTGAGACAAAACACCTGACACCCAAAATTAGGCAAGGAAAGGTTTATTTAGCTTACAGTTTTTGGAGGTTTCAGTCCACAATCAGCTGGCTCCAAGGCAGGGTGGCATGGCACAGAAACAACACTTCAAGGCAGCAGCCAAGCAAAAGCAGCTGGAGTAAAAGGGGGTGAGCAGAGCAAGCCTCTTCTCCTCCTTTATATAGTACACAGGACACCCCCCCACCCAGGGTGGGTGTAGCATCCACAAACATCCTTGCCTTCCTTTGCACTGGATGAGGATGTTTACAAAGTAAGACCCCTTGGCTCCCTCCTGAGTCTCTCAGTTAAACTTTTGACCTTCTCAAATTGACACAATGGCCAGGTAACTGCTTATGCTCTACACCCCAGGATGTAGAGCTGCTGCCTTACAATTAAGCTTCTAGACTTCTCAAGTTGACACAATGTATAAACCATAGCAGTATTATTGTAAACTATAGTATCAGACTCACTTTTTTCTTTTAATGCACTTATTGGGAAAAAGAGAAGGTAAAGACCTAGCATTTATTAATCAACTAATGTAATAAACACTCAACCAAATGCTTTATTTATATTATTTTACTTAATCTTTGCATTGATTACTAATGGGTGGCTCAGATTAGGTAGGCAGAACATATAGTGGTAACAAAACTCAGTGTTTTAAAATAGTGAGATTTGCAGACAGGTAATTCTCCTGGCTGCTTGTCCTCCACAATAGCATAGTCTTGCAACTCGATATTATAGTAACTCCTGCTCCCAAAACTGTGCCTGAAAAGAAAGGCGTTTCTGTAAATTTTCTCAGTGCCAATGAATGCCTCTTCCCAGAAATGATATTACTTCCACACACACCTCATTGATCAAATCAAGCAACAATATCATGCATAGACTCAATGAGGAATAGAATGCAGTTCCCTCATATGTCCCAAAACACCAAAGACAGAAATACTGATGAGAAGAACTGATGTCTATCAACAAAGGTAATTTTCTATTTTGAAGATAAGAAATCAGAGATTCATACAAACATTAACAAAATCACCCTTCTCATTCATGGTATATCAAAATGTAATACATTGCTTTAGATATATTAACTTTTACATTTATATTAATGCAATAAACAAAGCAGATACATTTTCTCTTTGACTCTGTGTCAAAGTGAGAATTATACTTGTTCCACAGCCAGACAAACAGAGATAAGTGCATCAATTTTAGAAAAGCCACCAGTATCATAACCATGTACTCCCATTAGTGATATTGTGATAAAATATTTTCAGTTTCACAGTGTTGATTTTATTTTTTGTTTTGGTTTTAGCGTTTTCTAAAGGACTTTAGCACCCATGAGTCCAGAAGGAGCCTCTGAGGTGCACTTACGGCACAGTAAAATCCATGGCACGCAGTTCAAAGAAAGTGCACCAATTAGGCTAAGAACATTTTCCAGATTCAAAGAAGCCTCTGAATTTAGAGCATGGTCAATGGATCAGTGAAGATAGTAGTTCAAAGGGACTGGTCAGTTTAATAAAATAAGTACCTTGGTTACCCATTAAATTTGCCTTTGTAAATAAAGCACAGTTTCCCTTTGATCTTGTGAAGATAACTCAGCATGCTATACATAGCCCGGAGATGAAAGTAGATGAGGCTGCTTAAAATGAAATATGCCACCGAGTGATATAAAGCTTTCAAACTCTTCTGGGCAGAAATAGAAGTAATCTTGTAAGTAACGTCCTTGATTTGTAATATTTTCCTTGGGCATTTGGCATGAATTTTAGGTTATTTTTACTAATATAAATAAGCAATGGGCACTGCAGGGAAAATGTTATAAAAAAAAGAGGCAAAATATGATCAATGATTTATGATCACTGTGTATATCCCCATTTCTCTAAAATTGCATCTGACTTTCATATTATTTCATCAAGAATTTTTTTGTCAATCTCTTCTCTTGCAGGGTCATTAAATGTTTTAAATTTAATTTTTAAAAAAGCCCCTGTACCATACATTTTACCTTTCTGTATTTGAATGGCATGACTTGTCTTCTTATTGGAGAGGGAGGTACAGTAAAAGATAAAAAAATAAGGGAAGGATGGTTGTGTTTTCTATTTCAAAGATCCACTACTGACCTCTGCTAGCTTTCTTCTGATGTGTTTCCCTCCTCAAATATCAAGTTCGCTTCAGTAGTAAATGTAGACAAGGTTTTTGCTAATATTTAGCTTAGATTCTGAGATTTGAAGGATTTGAATCCAAAGAAATGAATCTCTATTGGGAGAATTTTCAACACAGGCAGCAGATGGGATGGAAAAAGAGGACTAAATAGGGAGCAGCCGCTAGTTTCTACTAGTATGCAATTCACCTATTTGGAAAGTTAGCCTTGGTTGACAAATATACATCATACGTACAGTGGGCAGTCACATTTTATAATCTTTCTTTAAAAAAAATTTTTTTAGGGAAAAAAGTCCCACTTTTTAAAAACTCTATAAAGTCTGAGTTTTCAGGTTTTTTATTATGTAACTGTAGTTTTCTTTAGAAATTTAAAAATGTACCTATTTTCAGCTGAGTCATTATCATAAACAATGTCTTTCATTTTTATGTTTAGAATTTATTTTAAATAAATTTTTGCAATATTTGACAATATGTCTCCTAACATTTAAAATAAATTTTTG
The DNA here is from genome assembly GCA_004363535.1 of Dasyprocta punctata. Taxonomy (NCBI): domain Eukaryota; kingdom Metazoa; phylum Chordata; class Mammalia; order Rodentia; family Dasyproctidae; genus Dasyprocta; species Dasyprocta punctata. The sequence continues at coordinate 4,776 of RJWM01038618.1, read as the reverse complement.
CATTGTAATCATTGTTAGAGTAGCCGTCCCAACTATTCAGAAGATGGAGGTAGGAGGATCACAAATTCAGGGCCAGCTTGAATTTTATTTTATTTCAAAATAAAAATGTAGTGGGCCGGGAATATAGCCCAGCGACACAGCGTCTGCCTCGCAAGTGTGAGGTCGTGAGTTTGACTCCCAGTACTAAAAAAATAAAAAATAAAAAATAGATTAAAAAATAAAAGTGAAGGCCAGAGATATAGCTCAGTGGCGTAAGTGCCTGCTTAGCAAGTGCAAGGTCCTGAGTTTGATTCCCAGTACCAAAGAAAGAAATGTAAAAAGGTCTTCATTTAAAATAAAATGTAAAAAGGACTCAGGGCATATTTTAAAAGTGGAGGGCTTCCGTAGAATCCAAGGCCATAGGTTCAATTTCCAGAACTGCACAAAAGAAAAGAAAAAAGCCAGAGAAAAAAGTTATATATGGATAAATGTAGAGCTATATTACTGTATGTATAGGTCAGAGGTAGTAGAAAAAATTGTGGCTACCTAAAATGCACCTGTTCTATTTCTTAGAACATGTGACTATGGTGCCTTATAAGGAGACTTTGAAGATAGGCTTAACCTTAAATTACTTGAGATGGGGAGATTTTCCTGGATTGTTCAGGTAAGCCCAACCTAAACAGCTGGGTCCTTAAAAGAATCTTTCTGGATGAGGACAAAATTGGAGGGAAGAATATTCAGAGAGGTTTAGTAAGGGTGCCAGAAGAAAAAAGTGTAGATAGCCTCTGTACTCTGAAAAGCACAAGAAATGCACCATCCTAGCCTAGAGCTTCCAGAAAACAGCAACTCTGTTGATATCTTGATTTCAAAACCGTAAGACCTGTGTTTAACTTCCAACCTCCACAGTTGTAAGATAATTCACTTGTGTGCTTTGAAATCACAAGTATGGTAGTTTGTTAGAGTGTTAATAGAAAAATATTAAAGATTGTGGTACTAGAATGAGTTTTGAACCATGCAACGCATTATATACCAGCACTTTTTTTTTTTTAGCTACCGGAGATTGAACCCATGGCCTTATGCATGCTAGGAAAGAGAACTACTACTGAGCTATTAACTTCAGGCCTAACTTTTTTCTAAACTGGAGAAAAATAAATGTGTAAGAATGTAATTTAATAATAAAAATTTGAAAAAACTTTTTATATAATTCTCTTTAATTACTTTTAAAATGAAAGTAGCTCTAACCTTTCTCTTTATACTGATAACGTAAGAACATTAATACAAACACAAAAACACAAACCCCAATCAAAACCCAGTTTAATCATTTAAAATCTCACTCTCCTGAAGAAATTGATGTTCTGATTTTATTGAAACTGGAAATATTGTACCTTCATACGCAAGAGATATTTCACTTAGATATAGAATACTAAAGTAATAAGAACTTCTTATGAAGATTTTGATAACATTGTTTTATTGTTAATGTTGCAAGATGAAATACAGGATACTCAATTAAATCTGAATTATGGGTAAATGAGACAGTGAATGTATTTCAGCCTGGAACACACTTATACTAAAACAAATTCATAGTTTATCCACAGTTTTAACTACACATCCCATAATTTTATTTGCTAGATCTGGCAAACTTATTGGTATGACTTGGCTAACTTTATTAAGACTGTAAAACTAGAAATATAGTTGGAAGCTCTACGCATGCTCAGGTTTACTGATACTGGGCTCTACTGTAAGATGAGATGGAGTGACTGTTGAAAAATCCTTTGTGACGGGCTTTTTATCTTTTCTTCCTGAGCTAGACAGATTGCTCTGAGTAGAATCTCTCATACTGCAATTCTAGGAGCCCAGCAAATGAAGAATGCTGGGAGAGGAGTTTCACAGCCTCTTTATTCAAAGCTTGGTTGCATTATGATCTTTCAATTATCCTCTTTTTGCTAGAGAACCCCTTGTGTCAACTGTGTCTTTCCAGTAAGTCAGTCTTCAGTTAGGATGTCAGAGAGGCAGTGTCCAGTGCTGAGGTTTGGAGAAGGCACCGTGGACGGAGTTAAGGTCTAGGTAGCTCAGGTAGCTATTAGGCATGAATCCTTATTTCAGACATTATAACTCAGGTTACATTTTAACTCAGTGTTGCTAAATTCTCTCTTTGTAAGTACCCAGCAGTGTAAACTAGGCTATTTTTAGCTTTCATTATTCCTTGAATTTGTTTTTCTCTAACCTCCTAAATAAGTTCCTATGTACTTATCCATTTGCTTTTCTAATATTTTTGTCCTGTTTTTTCCTGTTCTTTCCATTCTTGTGGATTTACTTTTTAAAAAACTCTTTTCTTTAGTTTTGATGAGCTGTGAGGAAATTAGAAAACTTTGCTCTTTGTATTCTCATATCTTAAACTGAAATGCAGTGGTCTTTTAAATACTGACTTTTAACTATAAAGTTTAAAAAATAGGCTATAGACAGTCATGTTTCTCCCACAAACTTTCTGAATTTGTACAGAAAGCCTTCTATAGAAAACTCACTAGTTTTTATGAATTTAAATGATATTTTAAGCTGCGTCCACACAAGGTGGCAGTAGGAAGACTGGAAATAAATACACCAAATCTGTTTGTTTCTCTGTCTGTTTGTTTGTTTTGAGGCAGGGTCTCACTATGTAGACCAGGCTGGGCTTTTATGCTCTTCACTATTCTTCTGCTTCATCTTCCCATGTGCTGGAGTTCCAGGCATGTGCCACCACACCTGATACCAGATCTTATTAGAAATTACCTCCAGATATACCTATATATGAAAATTTTCTACTGTTTTACACTTTCCACTTTTTCTATCACTTTCATATTTATAGAAGAGAATCCATTTGTGAAAGACTTTTGTAAAAACGAAGGATCTATCACTATTTCTCATACTGTCTTCTGAAACATGAAGACTCATGTGACATATATTTAGAAAATGTCTTTACCAGGACTTTGTTTCGCTCATTTTTAAAAATGTATCTAAGATTATTAGTGCAGTTTATGTGTATACAATGACCACATTCATTATTGGAAATGTGTATCTGTACATGATATATCTTGATTCCTCTTCTTTATTTTTTCCATTCCCAACCCCTCCTTTCAAACCTCTTCTTCCCATTCACAAAGTCGGTTTTTTATTTTATCTTTCTTTTCTCATTTTTTATTCCCCTTCCTTCTTTTACTCCTCCCTCCTCCTTAGTTCCCTTTTCCTTCTGAATAGTCTCTTCCTATTTTATAATATCTGTTGTACATTTTTGTTCTTACATTTTCAGTTTCTGACACCAGAAAGATAATATAATATAATATTTACACTTGAGTCTGATTTATTTCATCATAATTATGGTCTCAAGGTCCATCCATTTAGCTATAAATGTCCCAGTCTTTTCTTTCTTTATGACTGAGTAATACTCCATTATATATAAAACCCCCACATCTTTTTATCCATTCTTTGGTTGTTGGGCATTTGGGTTGCTTCCAAGATCTAACTATTACAAATTTTGCTGTTATAAACATGAGTGCGTGTATATTGCTAAGGTATGATAGTTTTAATTCTTTCATGAAGATACCCAGAAGGGGACTAGCTGGGTCAAATGGGACCTCTAATTCCAATTCTTTGAGGAATCTCCACATTGATTTCCACCATACACCAGACTACACTCTCACCTACAGTGGAGAATTTTTCCTGTTTCCCCACAGTCTTGCCAGCATTTATTATTGGTTGATTTCTTGATGATAGCCATTCTTTCAAAAGTGAGATGGACTCTCAGTGTTGTTTTTAATTTTCATCTCTCAAATGACTAGTGATATGAACATCTTTTCATATATTTATTTTCTATTTGCACTTCTTCATCTGAGATGTATCTATGCATTTCAGATGCCCATTTTTGGATTGTGTCTTTAAATTTGGGGGAGATTTTTTTTTGATATTTTTATATACTGAAAATAATATTCCTTGTCTAAGAACAGCTGGCAGAAATGTTTTCCCACTCTGTGGGTTGTTTTTTTACTCTTCTGGTGATTTCTTTTGCTGTTCGAAAATTTTTTAATAAGATGGGATCACAGGTGTTGATTCTTCATGATAATTCCTGTGCAATCAGGGTTTTGTTCATGAAGTCTTTGTCTACACCTATGGCGTCCATGGTTTTACCTATTCAATCTTCCAGCAGATTTACTGTTTCTGTTTTACTATTTAGATCTATAATCCATTTTGATTTTAGTTTAGTTCACAGTGTTATACATGGTTCTAGTTTTAATCTTCAGCATGTGGAAAGCTAATTTTTTCAGTACCATTTATTAAACAGGCTATATTTGTTCCAGTGAATGTGTTTAGCCCCTTTGCTGAAGATAAAGTGGTTGAATGAGTTTGGAATTGTTTCTGCATCTTCTACTTTGTTCCATTGATCCTCATGTCTGTTATTTTATCAGTACCATGCTGTTTTTGTCAAAGTAGCTTTGTAGTATAATTTCAAGTCAGGGATTGTGATGCCTCCTGCCTTGCTTTTGTTGCCCAGAATTGCTTTTGCTATTCTAAGTTTCTTTTGGTTCCAAATGAATTTTAAGAATGTTTTCTCTAGTTCTATGAGGTATAATAATGGTATTTTGTTTGGGACTGCATTAAATCTGTATAGCAATTTTGGGAGTATGGACATTTTCACTATGTTGGTTCTACTTACTCAAGAGCAAGGGATATCTTTCCATTTTCTGATATCCTCTTTGAGCTCCTTTTTTCAGAGCACTGTAGTTTTCCATGTTAAGGTCTCTTATTCCCTTGTTAGATTGATTCTTA